>JAGDQP010015747.1:0-42008 GCA_022664845.1 Lepisma saccharinum
TTGATCATATAAATAGGATGCTCGCTGCTGAAGCCTGACGGTAGTTTATTTGCACAGTCCCCCGACTTGGTTCCACCTTAATGTCATATTATTTATATTGGAATTAGAAAAATCGAAATAAGCTGTTATTGCGTAATAACTACGATATTTGTGGAATGTTAACTAGATGTCAACGAAACTCTCTAGCTCTTGAGTCATGAATATTAAATGATGTTCCAATAGTAATTTTAGCCTCAAACATATACAGATGCTTATCAGAATAATGGAAACACCTGGACGAAAGTGCAACTTACCAGATTAATATGGTGTCGGGCCACCTTTCGCCTTCAGAACAGCCTTGATGCGACGTGGGATGGAGGCATAGAGGTCGTGAATGGTAGCAAGTGGAATATTACACCATTCCCCGTGCAGGGCATCGGCCAGTTCTGTGAGAGAGGATGGAGGTGGAAATCGTCGCCGGAGTCGTGTTTCCAAGATGGACCACAGATGTTCAATTATGTTGAGATCTGGGGATTGGGCGGGCCAGGGGAGGTGTTGAACTTCATCCCGATGTTCCTCAAACCACGCTGCAACAACTCCAGCTGTGTGAATGGGTGCATTATCATCCTGGAATATGGCGTCATTGTCCGGGAACAACATCCGGACCATAGGATGCAAGTGGTCTCCTAAAATTGCGACATAATCGTTGGCAGTGATGCGTCCGCGAAGTGTGACCACAGGACCCAATGAAAACCATGATATTGCGGCCCACAGCATCACCGTGCCGCCGCCATGTTTCACAGTTGGGCGGAGACACTGCAGATCATACGCTTCTTTGGGCGTTCTCCACACATAAACACGGCCCGTGGTTTGGAATAGGGTGAATGGTGACTCATCCGACCATACCACACGTTTCCAGTCGTCAACGGTTCAAGTTGCATGGTCGCGGCACCATTTGCGGCGTGCTAAAGCGTTCTGGTCCCTGATGAGAGGTTTGGCCTGTGCAACACGACCCCGTAAGTTCATGTCATGTAATTCGCGGCGGACTGTGATTGTCGAAACAGGTTGGGGGAGGTGCTGATTGAGTTCCTCCGTCACTTGCGCCGCAGTGGCACGACGGTTCCGCGTGACAATGCGCTTTAATGCCCGGCGTGCCCTGTCACTGATGCTTTTCTTCCGCCCACTGTTCCGCTTCCCCGATGTGGTTTTCCCGTGTGTTGTGTAGGCCGTCATCACCTTCGACACTGTCCCTGGCGGCACACCTAACACACTAGCCACTGCCGTCACACTCACTCCACATAACCGCGCACCAACAATTTGCCCTCTTTGAAACTCTGAGAGGTCTCCCATTTTACACTACCTCCGTCTGCTGCAGCCACTGCACACTCCTGTTCCACGACGCCTGACGTAGTATGGAGACCGACCTAACACACCACCACCAGCAGTCCGGCGCTGCGGTCGCCATGACACCACTGCCAACCCATACATCTGACGTGTTGCCAACTACAGGTGTTTCCATTATTCTGATAAGCATCTGTATATGTTACTGAAGGATATAAGAGAAAAGTTCAATAAGTTTGTCCAGCTACTACGATATCGAAGAAAAAATGTTTGGAAGTGATTGTTTTTGTTTTCCAAACATTTCTAATTGAAACAGTATACTTTAATAATAAGCATTTTAGAGAAAATAGTTATTCTTGATACTGGGGAATAAATTGAAAATTAGCTTACCAATGATAACATCTTTGATTTGTTTATTTTTTCTATGAATTTCTAAATGTTCGGTATTTCTATTATATTCAGAGAACAGAGTTCCTTACAACTTCCATAATTTTAGCTTAGGGTTATAAATTCATTCTCTACAACAGACAATCTGATATAATGCATGAATATTTACGTTATCATACGCCAACAGGCAAACTTCTTAATTTACTGATAATAACTATTTCTTGATTTGTTTCTTCTTAAACCGAAATAAATCATGCTTCTTTACCGCGAGAAATTCTCCATGCCGTAACTCACAAAGTAATCTTCTGTTGAAAATGAAGACCGCATTACTAAATTACCTAGCGTTTTCCCGTCAATTTCCATCAGAATATTTAAGTCTGAGCAGCTCATAAGGAAGTTTACTTTCAAAGTCACTTCAACTCTATTGAGAACCATTCCGACCGAAGGGAGTTGTACCATGTTAAAAATTACAAATCAACAATTAGCTTTACAGAGTATGTTAACTTAAATAACGGCAGTCTGTTTACGTTCATTTAATGCACGTTATATAAAGTTTACATCAGTTTTAATAAAGGTTTTTCTATTGGGTTAGTGCTAATGAAATGACTATTCTAACGCCTGGTGAGAAATGCACTCAGCAACATAACACAGGGATCGACTGAATACAAGAGTCTATCCTCACAAAATTTATATACGGCCAGTAAACAGGCAGGGGTACCTAGACAGTCAGGAGACAGTATGTTGTTACACAGGGTCGTATGGAAGTGCACCATGACGAACACATGACGAATGTCTTTTAGCCGCACAGATAGCCGTGTGGTTTCTGGCGTTAGACCAGCGACTCAATGCTCGCGGGTTCGAATCCCGCCAGGGGAATGGATGTTTGTGGATTTTAACTAGCATATGATGCAATATAATCATGACAGGTGGAAGTCAAAAGTTACTAGAATGGCCCATACTAAATGAAGTTTACGAAGGTGTTTTATGACTGATTTTTATGTATGAATTCAAATTGAGGAATTGTGCATTGCAAGCCAGAAAACATTAAGAGTGCATTTGGGACACGAATGGCGAATAAACGCACCATTCACTATTTGTCAAATTTCGTTCCAGAGACATAGCATTTAAAAATTAGCCCAGTGGGCATCGACCAACGTCATGTTGGGATGAGCTGCTCAGAAATACCATGGAAGCGATCCCTCGAAAAATGTTCGTACCATTGCAGACGAGTTAAGAATCCACCATACCTCTGTCACTCGGCGACTCCATTCGATCTTTAAGGTGAGAAATTGGACTCGTAGGTGTCACATGAGTTGACACTGGCCAACAAGAATCGCCGCCTGGAGGTATGTAGTTCTATGACTGTAAGGAATAAGCGGAGATGTTTCCTTCATCGCATTGTCACGTCAGACGAAAAATGGATCTACTATGACAATCGTAGACGGCCAGGACAATGGTTGGATTGTTATCAAAATCCAGGGTGGTATCCTAAACCACCTCTCCACCCAAGGAAGGTATTGTTGCTGGTATGGTGGTCTACGATGGGAGTGGTGATCCACCATATCTTTCTCAGACGAGGTATAACCATTACTACAGATCATTACAGTGTACTCCTAGAAATGCACCGCAGACTTACCCGGTAGCATCCATCACAGATCAACGAACATGGTGTCCTCATGTTACATGAGATTATGACATGAGTATTCTTGTTATGATTACGAAGAATAAACGTATTGTACAATTTTACGTAATTTGAAGTAATTTCGCAATGTGTAGTAATGTTGAGCTCATGTGATTAAACGGCGCTCAAGAGATGGCGCTGTGATAGCTACCATTTCTAAACGCCATACAACAAGAATAGTGATAATTCTAGAATCTGAATTTGTATCCAACGATTACTACTAATGATTTATTCGTATGGCATTATCCTTGAATGTAATGCAAGATGTTTCAGTCATAATGTATTTGCTAAATTTTATACTCCCAACGTGTATCATATAATATTGTATACTAATAGTGAAACCAAACTTCGTCACGAAAATATTTGTATTTTCTTGCAAAGTTATGTTGATATAGATTCCACTCTGTCTGGAGACCATTCAGCACATATGGTCACAAAAGCAATAAAATATCATCAATTTCTAACAATATTTGTATAGTTAATATGTAACTAAATAGCATGGTCAGACATGATTCCTCCATAGTTCATTCAACTACACAGTATTGTATAATTAACTATAATCCGACAAAATATCTTGTTAATTTCACTAGAAACAAGAATTTGACCATACAATATTGTTAACAGTAGTATAATTATGACAATACCCCTTGCCATATGTATTGTCATAATGCCAATACACGATTAACAATACTTGCAATATTATGGTATTTACAACCCATAATATTCCTGTCCCAAAATTAACTATGAAAAATCGCGTTATATGGTTACTGTAATCATACATTTTTAGCGTGCAGCTTTATTACAAAAGAAGATAACTTAACAAGTTGTTAAATAGAGCGTCCCGTAGGAAACTAATTACAGAAAATAGATGAATAGACCTCTTCTTCTTTAGGTGTTTTCTCCAAAGAGGGTTTGAGAATGAGATGTGCCAGAAGCGATGCCTTCTGTGCACATAAGGATGACACCGGAAGCATAGTCTTCTGTGTGTCTAGGATGTACCAGAAGCGATAACTTCTGTGTACAACAAGGTGAATTTAGGCAGATTACATACCAGAAGCGATGCCTTCTGTATATGGTGAGTTTTTCCAGAAGCAATGTCTTCTGTGTATGGTGGGTTGTTCCAGAAGCGATGCCTTCTGTGAACAAGGGATTGATTAGTTTAGGCAGAGTACATACCAGAAGCGATGCCTTCTGTGTATGCAGGATGATACCAGAAGCGATGCCTTCTGTGTATCAGGATGTTCCAGAAGCGATGCCTTCTGTGAACAGGTAAAGGGAGAGGAGTTGACCACCCAGGAGTAAGTGATATTCTAAAGCTGGTGCATCGTGGTTTTATAGTCTTCTTTGGGCACGGTCCTTCAAGTTCCTCCTTCGACGACTCGAACTCCCTCTGCATGTTGATGGCAACCCCATCCGTTGCGTCCATGGTGAGTTTGTTCTTGTCGTCTGCTATTCTTTATGTGCCACTTTACTGTTTGTTGTGGTTACAATACTTGTCACATGTATGTTTATAAACACTGTTCTTGTTTACATAATGTGAACGTGTGTGTAGATAAACGGACCATTGTACTATATTTTTCACCGGATTAAGAAATAATAAATTTACTTACAGTTAATATTCAATCAAATATTTATTTTTATAAGAAAGTATAATGTAATGTATTTAAATAACTAATTTGAAACTAAAGATGTACAAACTTTTTCTCTCAGACGAAATGTATAAATCTTTTTTTAAAATACTTTTGACGCATCATTTAAGGTTATACTTCCAATTACATTACGTTATTCGATTCAGAGCATGATCTTAGATATTTTGACACAAAATCACTTTCTTGCACTATTGTTTTAATAATTTCTTTTTCGTTCAGTTATTTTGTTTTCTTTCAACTTGTACTACGCTTACCTGGATGTCACTGGAAATCTAAGTTGTAAACTTATCTCCGTTATTTTACTAGTTAGTTAACGAAGGAAACACTTTCATTATGATATAGGCCTTTTGACAAGATTCCAAAAACGAAAACTTAAGAAGTTCTTATGGTTAGTAACAGTTTAACAAACAGGATTTAGTAATTATTTAAGCGTCATTCAGTCTGAACGTTTAACCTGATTTGTTAATAAATTCAATTAAGGCAAGAAGCGATAATCTGGAACATTACTTTTAGCTACTGATAATCTTACACATATTTATTTACATCACTGAGAGCTAGTTGCAGAGAAAAATGTTCAGAATTTATCATTATAATTCAAACAGTTAAGAAAAAAAAACATAGCATTAGTCACAAAGTCTGATATTGATAGATGTACTTGGAAGAAAAAAATGTTTCAATTTGTCTTTGTAATGATTCAAATTATTACTTAAGATTCGTGATGTGCTGCAGATAATAGACATGTCAGAACAGCATTACTTTCAACACTTTATAATAAATGCATAACACTTTTAATATTCATATTTAAAAGAGAAAAATACGAGAAACATTCCAAGTTGGGTGATATATGAAGATGTCAGCGCCATCAGGTTCATTTATGAATGTCTTGTTCTCTTCCCTATTTAATCTTTGTCGTTTCTGTTACAGCTGCCGCTTCTGAGCAAACAATGTTTTAACTTTCCTTTTCATTTCGCCGGGATTGCATTTGAGATAATTGAATATATCTCAATGTCAAAATCATGTAAATGTGTCAAAGTAATTTATATAATCATTAAACTTTAAAGCTTGCCAATACTTAATACACGTTTCAGTATCCTTATTTATTATCATACTTTATTAATGGAAAATGGTACTCGGAGAGTAGCAGGGGATCTCGATATCAAACAGTCCAGCTTAGTTCGTCACCTTCACGATTTCGGCAAGAGTATCAAGCTCACGAATTGATCCCAGCTCAAGCACAATGGTAAGTAGATGTTCGTAAGAAACTTCTGGAAAACCCATGTGATGTGCCCTTCATCAAGGGAAAAATTATATGTGATGAAAAGTAGATAATATACAACATAGTATCCTGGGGCGGATGGGGGTGGGGGTGCGGGTGGATTTGAATTCTTCGGACGCAGGTAGATTTATCTCCGCGTCATCTCTTGAAATTATCACTTGCTTTCAAAGAATTTTTAAGTATACAATTCTTTCAGGGGGAATTTTCCAAATTTAATGATTTCTGTTTCAAAAGACCAGAGACCAAGCTTTGAAATTCTAACTATTGAAAAGGGATACGATCTACGGATCTCAAGGTAAGGAAGAACGGATCTGATTCTTTCATTCCAACCCTCCCTCCAACCTCACACCAAGTGGTCGGCATAGAACCTATATAAAGAAATTAAGTTCGGAATTTTTAAAAAATGGGGGAAAAGAAGAGCGATAGAGTTTAAGCAAGGTTGCTAAGAGACTGCCTCTTAAGCACGCACGACGGCACAGATTGCTATAGAGCATGGTGACATGCTTAAGGGAGAATGAGACAGAAACCCCCACCGCATCGAATAAGTGCTTACGAAGCAGTGAGTGATAAATATATTTATGCTTCACTCACATCTAACAAAGATTAACTTGGGGAATTTCCTCTTGAGTACGTACATATTTTTTGAAACTTCAGTAGGAAATACTGATTCAATTAAAAGGACTAACCTTTTTTATAAATTTAAGATTACTTAAAGAAATACTGTTGTAACTGGTTAACACGTTTTACCTTCATCTATAGCAAGTGAGAATATAGCCGAAAAAAATACTCGTAAATTGAGCATTTCAATTTCAACGCTGTCCTTCCTTTTATTGCTTTAAAAATTGTTCTTGTATTTACATCAGAAATTAAATATTTAACTCTCCAACTGCATCATTAAAACCAAAGTCTTAAATCTTAATGGTTTCGCACCACGAATATCAGTAAAATAGTTATGTAAATAACTTTTTTAAAGGTGATAATCATGCCAAAGAGAACGCCTGTTCTATTGAGCATGTTAAAGACTATATCTTCATTACCACAATAACAGAAAAACGCCCTGATCTTTCTGTTCGTAAAAATTGCTTGAACAATAGTTTTCTGCTGTAATCAAGGTAGGGTCGGTTATTTAGAAAATTTGCCTTATAACTCTATAACTTTATCTACAACTTTGTATTCACGTTTTGCTTTCCAATTATGGTTGTAACTCACGAAAGAGTACTCTTAGGTAAACTTAGAGTAGCTATATAAGAAAGCTATGATGTAAAATCGTGAGTTAGGGCGAGAGACGCTTTGTTTTCATTTCTCAATCAAGAAGAGACTACAAAAATTAAGATGAGACGTGCTTTCGTTTTCTGTAAAATTATATTAAATTTAAAACGATATTTTAAGTTTCAGAAACGAATACCGATAGGATCGATAAACAATGACATTCAGCAGAAAATTAAGAAAGAATTATCTATATCAACTTCTGTAAGATGAGTTATATGGAATGAAATATAAGTGTGAAAACTACAATCGTTCCACAAAGGAATACCACTGGAATTTTTTTTTTTAAACTAAAAGTATTATTTTTTCATAAGGTTCAAATCCTATTATGTTAGGATCTATGCTATCACTAATCTTCGTGTTCAACAAATTGCTGTAGGCGAACGCCTAGTTGTGGTCTCTTGAGTTACGTCACTCCAGAGGCTTCCGGGTAATTCGCTCATCATTAATTTAAACAGAATTAATTAAAGCTTTTGGTATGTACAGTTTGTACACAACTAATCCGAGGGGAGAGAAAAAGAAACTTTAACGAATTGAAGCATTACAAAGATGCATGCAATGTTCCATTTTAAAAGATATCTAATTACATGTATATGGAAATTGTTGCCTGTTTACTACACTGTAATTAGAGACGATTACTGCTTTTTAATGTCGATAGTTATACTTGACTACAGGATATATATGTATGATAGTATTAGTATACTTCTTTTCAAGATAAATGAAATATATTTCAATATATATAACCAAGAGGAGAAAAAGATGAATTAAAATTATTTTATAAACTGTATTTTAAAACTATTACTGTCTTCACTGTGTATTGATGTTCATTTGTTGTCTACTGGTGTTTTGCGGGCGTCGCGTTTTGTCTCAAAGTACTTAATCGTTACAAGGTATTATTTTGTGTAGAACATATCATTTATCGTCCAAAAAATACGAAAAAGGTACCGGTAAATCAAAATTATGGTAAGAAATTTAGAACAATGACTAAAAAAGACTACACAAAAAAGCCAGAATGTGAAAACCGATATATACTGGAAAACGTACTACATGTATTTGTCAGTGTCATAGGAAAGTTTTAACATGTTAATGTTTTGGTTTTCGTTCTCTGACATCTTTGAAAATTGAATCGTAAAAAACAAAATTTCAAAGTAACGTTAAAATGACGCGTCAAATTTATGATTAAGCTTTCTCAATGAGAACTTTTTTGCCTAAGTTTTAGTAATGAATAAATAGAGTTGGGTTAAACACTAGTCAGCTTCATCCTTTTTCAGTTTTTTTCCTCAGGTAGTCTACTGGCTCTTTGCAATGAATCAAGGTCTTGCCCTCTTCTTGCTCAAAGCGAACTCTGGATATTATGCTCGCCTACAATTGTAATCCTTCTAATATCAGATAAATTTTAGGAATAGATGTCACACAATATGAATTTCCAAATAAAATTAATTGAATAAGCGGCTTTAGCTTCGAGGAAACTTTGAATTCATTAAACACTAAGTCAAAAGAGAGGAATTGTCACTCTTTTAGAGCGGAAAGAGGGACTGCTCTTTTGTAGAGCGGAATTTTAAATCGAGAAAGAGTGGTTTCTAACAAAACCTTCTCGCCTTGGATGGAAAATGTGCTCTTTATAGATGGCTCTTTTGGATGTAATGTATTTTATTGAAACTTAAAACAGCATATTTTCATTGATTCTTCAAACTTCTCATCTTTTTAGAGTTGTTTATTTATAGTCTTTTTAGAGCGATTCGCATTGCATCATGGGCCATGGCTACTAGTCAACTTTGTTCTCCGCCATTTGTAACTGCGACGGTTATCGAATGACTATGCTATACTGTGAAATTTAAAGCCTTGCGTTTAGTTAAAAATGACAACTGAAAACTTTAAAATTACTCAACGAGAAAAATATACCAGACACCGTCCGAAGCGAGATATGTGAAATAAATTTTTGAACATTGTTCTCAAGGACATGCCGAGACGAAACAAAAAACACTTTGATGGCTCATAATGCATGTTGGACTGACTGCTAGATGAGGGATTAGGGTGTTGTATACCTGACTGGAAGGTACCGAGGTGAAGTCTCTCCCAGTTTAAGTTATTTCTTTTTTACTTTTTTCATTCACAAGTACATTACTTTTCTTTCTTACTTTCTTATGAGTAAATTATTATTAAAGTCCTAAATGAGATGATGAGGTTCTAAGGATGGGACCACGGGACGTACAGTTTTTGCTAAAGTAAAACAAACCACTCAGAACCACTATGTTCAATGGACTCCGACGGGATTTCAGCCCGTAACCAAGCGCACATAAAGTGAACGCTCACGCTTACTACTTATAGTCCAATGCATTTAGGCTCGAACCTGGAGGAAAATGATAACAAAACAAAACCACTTGGGTTATGTTCAGTATGCTTTCCTGAACATATTCTGAAAATTTTCACCCTCTCCTACTTTGGAAAAATCCGCCCTCTTGGATTCAATATGGTGGCCAGACCGGGACATCGACTTACACTTTAACTACTCACAGAAATGAACTGAAAACTTCGTTCTTGTGTCAGTTTCAAGAAAATTACATAGCGTAAGGAATACAAGTTTACATACTTCTATGTACTTTAGCCATATTGAAAAATGGCGGTCATTATCTAAAAATATAGTTCTTCTCATTTTACAATAATGTTTAATTGGCCTGTAACTCAGAAACTAACAGAGATATGAAAACATGGCTCGAAATAAACGTGATAGAGCATAATCTTAGCTTTCAAACGATGATACGTATGTTGGTCTATCTTAAAACGTAGTAGAGCTAGTCGAATTTATGTGATATTGGGTGTGCGATTTTCGATAAGATGACATTATTCTCAGGCGCCTGAAATAATGGTTCCGTGTGCACTCACATGTCTCCTCAATTTGACTTTTGATGCTTGATTAAGGTTCTTAGAGTATAACAAATATTTAGTCAGATGATCTAAATGTGGTCGATAAATCCACCATTTTTGGATTCAATATGGCGTGCAGATGAAGAGATCGATGTAGCACTTAGACAGCAATATTTTCCTAAAGAAGTAAGCTGGAAACTTCGTTCTTGTGTCAATTTCTAGATAATACTTATTTCCTTCTTACCTATCGTTGCTGTATTAAAATATGGCCGTTATTCTCCTAAAAGAGGATTGTTTCTGGTTACTAAATGTGTATCATGGCAAATAAATGGGAAACTACTGTACAATGAATAAGGAACATTTCTCAAAATACACCAACATTTTTAATTGAAAATTTGGTAACTTAAAATCTAACGGAAAATATTACTTCTTTGCTTAAGGATAAGGATAGTAGGATAAGCTACACAAACATATATTTTGCGGAAATTATGTTAGTTTATTACAACATACAATAGAATTCTAAATAAGGAGATTTGTAAGTAATTTTGTAAAGAAATAAGCTTATGATCTTGAGAATTATGAAATGAACATACGCTGGAAGGATCTTTTATCATCTTCATCTACTTGATTCAAACGATTACTACAAAAGTATCCTGAACAGAATCCAAACATGTTAGAGCATTAAAGTCCACTTTTTCTGCATTCACGATTATTATTGTCGCATCCATTTTCACAATTGCAAGATAATAGGCTAAGTTTTCATAGGGCAGGTTCTTTCGCAGTTGTAATCGAAATTAACTTTCCATTGTAATATTTCTATCCCCATTGAGTAGGATCTAGATTTACTGTTGGACTTGTAAGAACATTCTTAATGAATGTTGTCTTGCTGCGTCTGATGTAGGTGGAAGAGTAGCTAGGTTGAAATTTGCAGTAATACTCTGTTTCACTACAGTCTTCAAGTAGAGCTCGTACCGCAACTGGTTCAGATTCACAAATAAACCTTTATCCAGCCTCTAAAATATCATCTGGTGAAGAGTGTTCTTCATTGAAAACAGCAAATTTCCTTCGTAGTTCTGAATCATTCATAAGCTTATTAAAACCTTTGTCTTTCCCCCTTCAATACATAGCCGAAGTAGTGTCATATCCGGTATCAGTATGAATAATTTGCAGGAAGTCTTTATGCTGAGAATGAGAAGTGAAATAATATGAAGAAATAGTGAAGATATATGTTACAAGCTATGGATGGTGGTGTGACAGGTTGTTTTTGATACAATAAGTGTATTAAGGATAGTGAACACACTCGTCGTGGAACATTCTCCAATATATACATCGATTTTGTAGAGAAAAATGCATATGCTGTATCCTCTCGTGATGTGCTCCTTACAAATGCAAAGAACAAAACAAGACTTATAACAATACTTTCACAAAACCTACAGCTAGCAGCGGTTAAAGTGCTACAGCAGAAGCAAATTGTGATACATTAATTGTGACGACTGCAATAAATAGCGCACATACCGAAAAGAGGTAGGTTAGAGTCGAAGAGGATACAGACTTCTTAATTTTACTAATTGCACATGCTCGTTCTCAGCATGATGTTTACATGTTCGTCCTTAGCAAAGAGAACATCTTCAGAGAGTATAAAGTAACAAGGCACTTCAAGAATCCTTGGGTGAAATGAAGGACTTCCTGCTCTTTCTTCATGTTGTTACAGAATATGACACTACTCCGGCTCTGTAACGGAAGTGGGAAAGTTACTCTTCCACCTACCTCAGACTCAGCAAGACAACATTCATCTAGAATGTTCGTACAATTCCAACGGTGGAAGATTCACAATGCAACAATGAGTCTAGATCCCACTCAATGGGGATAGAAATATTACAATGCAAAGTTAATTTCGATTACAACTGCGAAAGAACCTGCTCAATGAAAACTTAGCCTATTATCTTGCAATTATGAAAATTGATGCGACAATAATAATCGTGAATGCAGAAAAAGTGGACTTTAATGCTCTAACATGTTTGGATTCTGTTCAGGATACTTTTGTAGAAACCGTTTGACTCAAGTAGATGAAGATGATAGAAGATCCTTCCAGCGTATGTTCATTTCATAATTCTCAAGATCATAAGCTTATTTCTTTACAAAATTACATACAAATCTCCTTATTTAGAATTCTATTGTATGTTGTAATAAACTAACATGAATTATTAACATGGAGTATTATGAATAAATGCATATTGTTTACGTTTTCAGCATTTATTGCATCATTTTCTTGTTCAAAAAATGAAAACGTTATTTGAATAGTTGGAAATTCTCCTAAAAATATAACATTCTTATTGAAATAAACTACCATAAATCCTATCTTTCTCGTGCGGAAATTTCTCAACATCATTTCGATGAAAATTTTAAATATCTAAAATAGTGGTCTCTCCTTTTGCTCAAATCGAGCGGAATGTCGTTTTTATTTATGTGTATGAAGCTGCCAGAATACGTCTTGCAAGTTTATTAACAATCACGATATTAAGATTAAATTAAATGTTTCGATTTTAACGAGATAGTAACACGAAAGTAACACTAGCCGATATTACATAGCTTCTTGGCCAAATTTGATTCTTGTCCTGCCAGATGGCTATAATTCAAAGATGTGTATCACGATTCATTGAGCTTTCAAAGCTGGAAGTTCATTATTTATCAATTCATCTAGCTTCTTATTTATCATCCTAATGCTAGTTGTAATGACTTTGGAACAACTTTGTTTTCCTTATCCACGAAAAATTTAAGGAAACAGGATAGCTGACTTTCGATAAACAGTGGGTACACGGTGTGATTTTGGTTCTCTCTCACACCAGCTAACTTAAGTAGTTTGTTTAAGTACTGTCGTTAGTAACACTAGGAAAAATCCAGAATTATATCTCCACTAAAGTGATAGGCATCAGCTACTCATTTTGTCTCACATTGCAATAGGAAAATAATGATATAAAAGACTTATCTGAAAAGTATCCGACCATAGGCCAGTAAAATAAAACTACATATGGTATGTGTTTCAATTCCTAGTGACCTTCGAAAAAACTTTTCAGCTTCAAAAAAGTTAAACCAATTTTCCTACTATTCCTGGAAACATGCTACCGAGTCTAGTCGCTTTGTACATGATGTACTACTTTTGGATGTTAAGGTATGTACCTTTGAGTGTCAATTAGACTTCAGGGAAAAGCTAGAAGTCACAAGGAGTCCGGGGAGTATGGACTTTGGCAAACGACAGAAATGCCATTCTTTGCCAGAAAAGATTGGATGCAGTACGAATAATGGACAGTAGTGTTATCCTCATGAGGTTCCAGTTTTGTGAAACCCACAAGTCTGATTTCTTACGACGAGCTACATAACGTAGGGGCGGAGAACGCCAAGACAATACTTTTTCATAATTGTCTGTCCTTCTGGCACGTATTCGTGATGCACAATGGCACGGTAGTCAAATAACGCAATCAATATGATTTTGATTTTACTTCGCACATACGGTTATTTTTGAACTCATTGTACTACGGTTTTATTCATGTTTTTCCTATGGTATCGTCGCCAAAAGCTTGTTGAACCTTGCTTCGTGTTTCTGCTTCACTACCTCCAAGTGTCTGACAAAACATGATGCAGTATTGTTATACAACGCGTCCTGTCATTTTCTCCGAAAGAACTGCGACGAGGAAGAAACATACGACACCACACACTGGTTGCCTAACTAATGCCGAGCAAGCCGGCATTACGCTATCCAGTAGGCATACGCAGAAATGATACCACCATCATTGTGTTTAGTGTTGCCATCCAGCGTTCACTACTTTCTTCAGAAAAAATAAGGTCATGTACTTTTCATACAGGCCTTGTATCTGTTGTCCTAAAATGTTGCGAAGATCAGAAATGTAAAGTTTTAAGATATTCGTTTTGATATATGGACATTTCATTGATATTTATTTAATTAATCTTTAATGTTATTTAATAACGCTGTTGTTTGGTAGTCCATTAATATCAATATGTTATTATACACACACACTATAGACATAAATCTAACCTAAACTGTATACCTGGGTAGTACTGACTGATGTATAGTACTCTTAATTTCCAGTGAATTAAGTTTGTAATTAACAAATCTGAACAAGACTGATTTCAGTCTTCTTATGAACAGATGATTTGTGTTCTCAAAATATTAAATCTATTTTGGTTAAATTCGACATATATTTACGGGGACTTTGTACATTCTAGGTTGTTAAAACATATAGCCTATTCAAATAATTACTTTTACATGCGAACTGTGAAGACTATTGATAATAATATAATTTCAAAAGACAATACCAAATCACGAAATTTAAGATGGAAATAATTCATGAAACATATCTAAGATATAATTATAATACACCAACACAATAAATAATCAACGTTATCGTTTTAATTAAAGTAATATATGTGGAACTGATGTGTGAATTATTTTTCAGGTCCTCTTGAGCTGCTTTCTTTAAATTGGATTTGTTGTACAACTACTAATGGTTCCCAAGTTAAAAAAAAATATTAATAATACCTAAAAACTGTTGTTAATTAGTAAATGATAAAACTTTCTAAACATTATCTAATTCATCTGAAAGTTCTACTTTCAAAGTGTAAGAGAAGGGATAAGAATATGAATTAAAATTTCCCATTAAAAAAGGTTAATTACTTTATACCAAATGTATGTCTTAATGGAGTAGTTTTAATTCGTTTTTCTAATGCTTTTAGACCAAGTAACTCTCAGGAAACATCTTAAAATTTTGACGAAAATAATTTATTTGTAGTAAAAATTATGGAAAATTTTCATCTGCTTCATCCTTCAAATCAGTTATTTAGTGGCATTACCGTTAAATGAAGTCCAAACAATAAGAACTAGATATGAATAGTTAGCAGAGTCTAAAAGTGAAAAATTAGAATTCCGACGCGATTTTAGTAATAAATAACTGAATAAAATTAAGTTAGGCAACTAGAACTGCATTAAATATCTGCTTATATTATGGGTTGTTAAAATAATAATGATGTTTGAATTTGAATTTTATTTATGGCCTTTAAGCATCTAATGTTCAGGTCGGGACAGGGTAGGGGAAAGGATGTGGAAAGAGAGGAGACCAGGACCTAACTTGAAGGTACCATGACGACATTTGCCTGGTATTACTGAGGAGAAACCCTGAAAAACCACAGTCAGGATGGTCGGTCTCTGGGATTGAACACATACCTCCCGAATTTAAAGCTAACGCTCTACTACTGAGCCACGACCCCTCGATAATAATAACTTACTTATAACACTAAAAATTAATTTTATAAGTCTAGCAGAATGGAGTAGTATTTGGTCCTTAGATGTTTTTTAACGTAGAAAATTTGAAACCTATATTTGAATTTTGTTTAAGTAAGGCTTTTTGGCATTTTTGAGCTTACGTCAGGATGCGTTAGCTAGAGGATGAGGAAGGTATCGTCCAGAGTCTTTAAGGTATTCTTCTGGCATTTGCCTGGTGTATCTGAGGGAAACCCTGAGAAAATCACTCGAACTCACGTGCCTACCCATTGCTGCTCTGAAGTCCTCAGCCCTACCGTCTGTACCACAAGGACTGGGTTTGAAATGTCTATATATTTGTATTCTGCTAAACGAAGCGACTTATTTATCCTTGCAACACTCGGTTCCTTATGAGAATGTTCAAATGTTTAGCCCAATGAGAATATTTTAAGGGTCTGATAAAACAACGGCTCATTCTAGGGAGTGGGCAGGACCAGCGTTGAAATATTTGTCCGGCAGGGATGAAAAATCTCTAGAAAAACATGTCATTTTATTATTTAATTCTGTGTTCTCATGCTCTGCACCTGTTCTATTTATAACATTTTCGTTATAACGAATTAATTTAGTTTTATTAGTAAGGCTAAAATTTATTATCTCAAATTTTCAGTTATGTAAAAATTTAGATATACCCACAAGGGCTACCCATATGTATTAAGACTCCTAATACAGGTATTCTATACATGCTCCAAGTACTTTTTCTTTACTGAGAAACAAAGATGCGTTTGTTTAAAGCAGACATGTGTCCAATTAAGGAAGTGTTTTCCCAATGTGTACATTCCTTGAAAATCACCATAATCAAAATCTCATCATAACTTTTTTTAATACAGAATTCATTTTCTGTTTTATTAGCACGGATATTCACTTGTAGAGTGAATTATTTTGTTGAATTCTCTTTCAGCTGTATCATTTCCATTGGAGGTCGAAATGAATTTCAGTCATCTCTTTTTCTAAGCGCTTTGAGAGGCATTCAACATGCAAATTTAAATTCCACCGTGGTTATACTATGAATAAAATCCATCATTAATGTATGCTTGCCTTTCTTTCAAAAAGATGTCAAACGTGTTTGGAGCTCTTTTCTGTTAAACGTAGGTGCGTTAACTTGAATTTACATCCTAATACAATAATCTTATATTCCATTGTCCCTGAAATCAGGTTACAGTGCTTTCAGGTAATGTAATAAGAGACAATTCAAATTTTACATCGTTCTTGATTTAAGGACTCAAATATGTTTCAGCGCTTGTTGCTAACAGGGAACGTTGCAAAGAATTTCTCACTTCTCATTTCGGGGTGTAAAGTTTAAATTGTTTTGTTTAGTTGGTTAGGCAAACCAGCTTAATAAGCTCCGGTTAGTTCACAGTACTCAGGCAGACGATAATGCATTGTACTGAGGAAAGCTTACAGCATTGAGACAACTGTAATGAGATAAATACATAGGGACGTACAGTAAACTTTCCAACTTCAACTTTATAGAGACTAGATGCTCTACGTTCTTCATTTGTTATCGTATTGTTGTAGAGAAGTTAGTGTTTTGTTTAAGTATGCTAACTACATCTAAGTTTTATATGTTCGAAACTTATGACATTCAATTTGCTTTCACGTCATATTTCTCCATGCAAAAACAATCATTTAAGGCTTATATTAAAGTAAGAATATTTCGAAATGCGTTTTATTGATAATACCAAAGCTAAAGAACGGAAACGAAGACAACTTTCAAGTAAAATAATTTGTAACAATATACAACAATGAAGTCATTCTTTACAGTTTTGTAAAATTATCGCGCACATTATCCTAAACATTAATACAGATGGATATGTGCATTATAATAAGGGTGACGTCCGTTACCTTTCTAATGCATAAAGAAAGTTTTCAGGAGAATTTTAGAGTTATATAATAAGTTATTTTAAAGTAATATATATTTTACTGTATTCTCCTTTACCTCAAACAATTATTTATAAAGGAAAACATTTCTGTATGATTATTCGCATAGTTACGACAATTTACAAAGTTCCATTATTACTTTGAAATATGATATATTTTCAAACATTTGAGTAGGTTTATGTTTACATGGAATTAAGTACTTCTGCGTTTGCTACTGATGCAGATAATCATAAATACATATTTCAATTTTAATGCATATGCAGTTGTTCATCTATTTAATTTCAGTATTTCCCATATCAACGTGTATATAAAATACGTGGATGGATCAAAAAATAAGTTTACAATAAATGAGAAAAACATAGTATCATCGGGCATGAACTAATTATGTATTCTAAGGCGACTACACACACTTCACTTTTCCATGCAGTGGCAAGGTGATTTAGAGATTTATCAGACCGTCAGACCAAATTGTTGATGTCGTCTCGACAAAAATCATATCCCTGCCTATTGAACCACTTTGTGGCAGCTATCTTGACTTTATCGCCGGACGAGAACAATGTTCCAGACAAATGGGCTTTCAGCTGGGGAAAAAGGTAAAGTCCCTCGGCAAGCGCCCCGCCATTGCATTGGCTACTACTACTCAACTGACGGTAAATATACAGTTGTAGAAACTCGCCACGCGAATATGGCACCATCCGTTGTACTTCTGGTAAGCCCAATTACTTACTTCCTACATCGTACTTGTTGTAAACTTTTTTCTGATTCATCCACGTGGAGTGCAAGACGATGTGGAACATAGCAACATAATATTGAAATAGCTTCTAACTATTGATAATACTAATACGTTTCTTCTAACAAAATTTTTCTCACAGATTTTCGTCGACGTGTATTGATATTGCCCTTGCTTGTATTGGACGTTCGTCTTTGCATCAGAAGAAATGTATGCAAAGATTACAAAATGGCGAAATGCAATTTCGTGTAGGCTGCAACAAAGTTACAAATATGTTTCTACATTTTATAATAATTTTAGGAATAGTATTAGCACATTTGTAGCAGTATTACGACTATTAGTGCTGCCAAGGTATTTTATTGACCCCGCACCAGCGGACGGGCAAATCAACTAGTAATATATATATATAATCAGATCTGACGTGAAATAGAGCAACATATTAATATTGCACAATCAACAATTTACATAATTCAATCCTTGATAAATAATACATTGCTGCTCTTAAACGATTTTTTTTCATGAATCTTATCAAAGACAATTTGGTTGTTCTTTTGATAGGAGATTAACGTTAGTTTCAGTCATGTTTCATTAAACTGTCTGAAATGTCAATGAAGGTTTTACTGTGAAGCTTTTCTAATTAATTACATTCTACCTTATTTTCATTGTTTCACCAATTTTGTTTTACTTGCATGTAACCCAAAGAATCAAAATTGAAATACATTTAATTTTTAGTTACGTTATCTTATCATTCATTACGATCTTTTGCTATCTTAGGATTGAATGAAAATGATGAGAAGCTGTCTTCAGTATGTGACTTGTAGCAACACATTACTTTAAACAGATTTCACTAAAATTAAAATGATCACATAACGTACATTAATTTCCAATTAATGTCGATATCTGCTATAACCATCATATTTTGGAAACTTAAAAATTGAAATTATTTCAGAATTACGAAAGATATCAGTATGTTTTTTTTTGTTTTGTAAAAAAAAAGTCAGATTTTATATTTCTGAAAGGATTTTAGATTTTATATTACTCTAAATGTTCTTTAGGAACTTGAACATAATTTGTAAGGCCCTTAGGCAACTTTTGCTCCTGCCGGATGGATGATGTTGTGATGAATTGGTGGAATGTAGAAAGTAAGCGGAAATGGTAGTATATTCGAAGAAACCCACGCACACGATATTTGTCCACCACAAAGCCATGAGTAGGGATCGAACTGACGATCCCTAGCACCAGTGGTGACAATGTTCTTTAGGTTATATTGCCTTCAGTGAAACATTTTTTTTTAATATATATTTTGGACTTACACAGTTTAAATTCATTATATCTTGATTTTGGAGTCTACTATGTTCCAGGCATATTCTACAGTTACCAACAAATTCAATTTAAAAATAATTGCTATTTATAAAATATTCAACTTTAAAGCGCCGCTCTATTCTGTGAAACATAAACCGGAATTAAAACGCACCGTACCATATATTCAATGACTTACAAGCATTGTCAAATTTGATGCATTTATTTATTACTCTTGTCACGACTTGTACTAAAATTTGTAAGATATATTTGTGTAGGTGGGCATGTTAAAGAAATAGCCTTAAACTGTTTCAGCTAGAGAAAGAGACAATCATTTTTGATTGTTTTTGTTACTGAAGCGTTGTCTTTATTGCTTGAGTTCAAAGCGAGAATAGATACATAGATATGTCTTTCTTCTCTTACTAATTTTGAAACATGTTCTCTGCTAACACAATATTAGCTTTATGTTCAATCGCTTGAGTTAATTTTGTCTGCAGCAGTCCTCACGAAAAAGAATTACATTTTGAAAGATTACGTCTGTGAAACAGTCCTCTTTTGTTTTCCTTTTCACGGATGTTACGAAGGAGATGTTGTTTTCCTTTGGTTGTTATTTTTGGATTCACAGACAAATTACAGTTTTATTGCCTACCTACAGGAGTTTCAATGTTGGTAACTAACAACATTTAAATGGAAAATACAAAAACTTTGGTGATTAAAAGATATTTACTGCTGAAATATTTATGTTCGTTACAAAAAATCGACTTTTGATTTAGAATTATAGTAATGCGTTTCACGAGTTATTGGTATTATTTGATTTTAGTGTGCGGTTAAGCAGAGTGCAAACTCCCATATTTCGTATTGTAAGTGTTTCAAACTGAATTATTATGCAAATTTTATTTCTGCTTTCTGGACTCTTTTTTTTTTATTTCCTTAGAGTGTATGCAAATTTAAATGCACAGTAAAATCTTGGAAATAACCCAGCCTAACATATTTTCATTGGTTATAATGACATTTACCGTGTTTGCCATTATTAGTTGAAGAATAGTTTATGTCCAAAATTCACTATATGATGATAGATATTGTGTAAGAGTGAAAAGGATCTCCGAGTTTATTTAGTCCTTTACTAAATGTACCAGTACGCATTCTTCATATTTTTTGTGTTAGATTCGGTTATTTGTTCCAGAATATCTGCATTGGAAAAGACTGTAATTAAGTTCTAGCCAATTAGTAACAATTACATCACAACTTAACAATAGTTGTCGATACAAGCCAATGATAAAATATAATACATATTCTTGGACAATACAAACATTAATTTTGCAAGCTTTGCTTTCAGCAAAACATTTTTAGAGTCATTACTCTGTAGGATAATAATGATTTTTTTTACAATTGTGAACAAAATAAACTAGGATAATGAGGGGACAGATTACCTTTTAAGTCAACGAGATTTTTTTTATTATTTACTTGATTATATTAAATTTCAATCCTTTAGGGAGAACGTAAACATACAATGGCTAGATATGGATCCATATGTATATTAGAGGCGATTCGCAAATAAAAACTGTAAATGGTGATAAGAAGGTACCGCTTGGCACACTAATTTTCTAGATCATTAAAAATTATATAAGATTTGGAGAGACGGTGTCATTCTATGCAGGATGCTATTTTCCATGATGGCGGCGAAGAAGATAAAAATGTCTGTAACTTTGCTATCTTTTATCCGATTTCCATAATTTTCTCAGCCCCTATTCAACCGATTTACGCAACATTAGGTGGATAGTCTTCTAAGGATACCTAGTTTTGCCTCACGGAAATTCAAATAGATCGGAAGAAATATACAGGGTGTTTAAAAATGTTTTGTTATAAATCAAGGGTTATTCGTCTGTTGTCCTGGCTACTTCTCAGCCCCTACTCAGCCGATTTTCACTACATTGAAGGATAACTAGTTCTGTCCCTCAGAAACTCGAACCAATCGGAAGAAATATACAGGGTGTTTGAAAATGTTTCCGTATAATTTCAAGGTTTTATCGGTCTGTTATCCGGGCTACTTCTCAGACTCTATTCAAACGATTTTCACCAAATTTAGATAGAAATCTTCTATGAGTTTCTAGTTGTGCCCTCAAAATTTGAAACAAATAGAAGAATAAATACAGATTTAATATTTGACGTAATGAAACAGTTACAGAGATTTTTGTTATTTTCAACTTCCTCTTCAATTTTCATCCCATTGGTCCGATTAGGCCCATAACGAGCTCGACAGAGAGTTTGTACCTAAATCGATATTTATCTAAAAATAAAATATCTTATTTACAGCTGTGGTTTTGTTTACTACAACTTCAACCTCTATACCTGATAGTTTTTATTTGTTCCTAATGCATCTTTTTCATTTGTTTCGAGTAATATTGTAAGTTTATTGCGTTACAATTAAAATGGGACCAAAGAGTATTAAACATGTAGTGGAAGATGACGCATCATCTTATTTCAACTGGCACCTTTGCTGCCTGTATCAGAAGAGTGGGGATTTAATTTGTTCAACGCGATAGGATAAGTTGATATGTGGAAGATTGGCGCCAACGGACTATTCCTTCTTGACTAATCATGTGATGTGTCTACCTTCCATCTTAATATTGGAATTGTAAATAAGCTAAAGTAAGTATATTAAAATTTAAATTATTACCGTCTTCCTAGTAGCGACAATCAATTATTGATATCACGGTTTTGTAAAAGAAAATTGAGTAGCAAGATGAAACTCATTCAATCGTGCTATTACCGTTTTCCACTCTTAATGTCATGTATTATTTTGGTTGCAATGACGATAGGAGATAATATTAAAACATAACAACCCTATTCCCTACGCTCCGTATTAGATTTGTTTAAAATTACATTTTTTCTGCCGTGGGGTTGCAAATTGGAGAAAATTAATTTAGAAAAGAGTAAATGTCAGTTGTTATGCTGAAAGATACGAAATGTGGATCGGATCGCTATATTATCGAGTTCTATATGTAAGCAATCCCTGTACAAAGATTGAGTGGAGAAACCATAAGCTAAAACTCTCCGATAGAAATAAAGATTAACTTATTATTATTAGATTGAGGAGAAGATATTTATGGACCAAACGAGAATATGCCTCACTTATATGGAATACCTCTGTGAAAGCAAGTTGTCAGGGGATCGAACACGTACAAAGCTAATTTTTACGTTTTATCACATACAAACGGACTGGTTTCTACCCGAAATACGAATCTTACAACAATTAAATTGGTAACTTTACATTTCAGAAACTTGATCAAAGACGAACCTTAATTGACTTACTTTTCTTGTACAGACTTTTGCACAATAAAATAGACTGTACCGAATTAATTGCAAAAATAATTATTAAGATTCCCTCTCTCAGAACACCTAAGGGAAATAGTGGCCTATTCTATTGCAGAAAAGCTCGTACAAATGTACTAAATGCGTCACCTACATGGAGAACTAGTGATACGATAATGTAATAGCTGAGAATTGTACAAATTTGGACATATTTGGAAACTCGGAAGAACTTTACAAAAAATTAATACAAAATATATTAAAAAGAAAACTGTTTGGACAAGAAAGAAAAGAAAAGGGTATAGTTGTTTTACTATTTTTGTCATGTAACAATTATTGTAGACGAGACGGTATAAATAGGCATTAAGGCCTGTTCTGTCGATGAAATAAATAAATAAATGAAGTAAAGAAAAACAAGGACAGATTACCGAAGGCTATAAGAACAGACCCTATAATGTATTTCGTTCCTGCGGTGACGTCATACGTAAAGCCAAGCCGTTTAGTCACTGGAAAGCTTACAAGGAGTATGCAAAAGTCCATAATACAACCCAAAATTAGAAATTAAAAGAAGCTCTTAATTATAAAATAGGCATAAAAGGCAGCTTTATTCTTTAGTTAAGTTAATCAAAACAGTTATTTAATCTTTTAATTGTGTATGCTTAACGCTAATATCATACTAAGGAACTGAGATATGGTTCTCCTAATAACTCGTTTGTTAATCAAAAACTGTAATGGACCACGAAGTCAAGCGTTTCTGTCGAGGATTATGCTTTTCTGAAGCGAGATTGGTCGTCCTTTCACTTAATATAATTTTGTTGCGAGAAGGGACCCACCTGTCAGAGGCTCCTTCTCAGCCTCCACGGTTAAGTAGTTGCAATCTGTGACGTTTCACAGGCACTTGCGAGTTTTCTCAGTTCTTCCAGTCGAATACCGGGATGTTACCTGCAGCTTAGTCCCTCAACGCTACCTTTCTCAATCCTTCTCTCACGACCATTGCAAAATTTATGACGTGATGTATGTAGTCGTTAGGTTGTCTAAAGGCCAAAAGTATACAGTTCCAATCAGAGGAGCGCACTAGAACGACGTGCACGTATTCTGGGTTTTATTTAAAATTGATAACATTAATGCATCTCGGGGGAAAAAGGTCTCTCAGGGGAAGAAGTTGAGGACAGAGTTTTGTGGAGAAGACTCATCAAAAACGTCGACCCCATGTAAGTGGTAAAAGATGGAGAGAAAGAAGAATAAGATTGCAACACTTGATACATCTGTATTTCTTACTCAATTCTATTCTGTGTGAAGTCCGGAAACCCATTGGAAAAACAAAAACCTGTCAAACTTTACCTGAAACCGAGTTGTCATACAACTCGATTAGCTTCTTCTGCATGGTCGTTAGGGGACAAGAATATGCTACAAATAATTGCACCTTTATCGAATAGTTCCTGTTGACTTACTTTCCAAATTTCTTCACAAATATTAGGAGTTACCCAAACTTTACCTTTCTATAACTAGGTCCCAAGGTGACAGACACTCTTCAATTGGTTGGATCAATATTTAAGGGGGTGAAAATTGCTATTATTTAAAGTTTTTCTACAGAGCATGTCAAGTATACTCTCAAGATCGGACAGAGAAGCGTTTTTTTTTAGTTTCATGTAATATTGTTATGATGTCATCAGTAGATCTGTAATACAGTACATCTGTAGGATAGCAATAAATTACAAAACATGCTATTACAACGATTCAAGCGTCTACCTTTCTTCACCGTTATTTAAGAAAACACTATTATTATTATTATTATTATTATTAACGAATTCTAGTCAAATACTACTTTATATAAAGGTAATGAAAAGAAATATGTTCCTATAGTTTTTCCAACATTACGGGAGAGAAACTTACAAAGTGAAATGATACTGTAGAGCACTACCAAAGAAGCCAATGTACACGAAACTTAGGCATACAAACAACAGGCGTAATTGATTAGATTATCCAGAAACAATTTCAGGGAGACTAGGATTCAATGTTTGTGTTTGTAGCCAAGTCGAGGTAATTATGTTAGTATCGAAACCTGAGAGAGTATCCAGAAGTTCTACGAGTTCTAAGCTTAATGATCCTTTCCTTTGACGTTAAATTCTTCTGCAATTCAAACACATATCGCAAGTTAGATAGTTAGAATTTCAAAGTTTGTCTGTAGTTTTAACTAGAAAAAGTTTATTACTTCTCTATCGAAAGTACATTTGAAATGAATTGCAATACTATACGTTTTATAGCCATTAGCTATATCATGATATTTATAATTCCTTGACGTTTATATGTAGCCTATTGTAAAGAGAAAAATGTTGGAATTTTAAATTTCGTGCTGAATAATCAGACAAATTAAGGCGACATAGATTTTAAGGTAGTTGGTGTTATTGCAAGCGGTAAGCATTTCTTCTTACATAAAGGATAAATATCACCTACATGTGTGTATTTAATTTGATATTCAAGTTTGAGATTTCGATAGTGCTAATTTGCACTATTCTGGGACAATATTTCTACTTTGCACTGTTTTTAAATATTTATAAAACGGGTACATGATTTTATACATTTACCTCATACTCTTTATTTGAAATAACATATTCAGCTGTTGTTTTGTAAATATTATAGAGTAGAAAATTGTATTTGGTCCACGCAATTCAGTAAAATTCTTGAAAAACAGTTGAACTTTTAAGCTGCAACTTTGTGTGTGTGAAATGCTCTCAAAGAGCTAACACAGTATTTGGCGTGGCAACTGGATTTAATCGAACCGGCCACACGCTAGCGGTTAGCAACTATTTCAATCAGCTGATACGAAACTTTAAAGTTAATCTTGTGGTCTTCGGCTATCTCAATGAATTATATTGATTTAAAAGACATAATTTATTTATGTCTACGGTAAACGGATCGAAAGACCAAATTTAAATTGTCTCCTGTCAAAAAAGTAAAAACGTTTAATGAGTGCTGCGGTAACCGGAGAAGTCATTGCTTATCACCACGAAGTGTGTTGTCTTCGGCCTTTTTACACGCTTTATATTAACTTGCTCTCTAATCTTGTAATTGATTTTTAACTCACTTTCAATCATCCGAGTTCTTGAAATTGTGTAAACTTGCTTGCTTCCGATGACAATATAATATTCAATCATTAGATATACGACAGAATAATCCAGTAAACTGAAATTAATTAATTAAATAAATAATTGGAAATTATCCTTAAATGCACGCAATGCCGCATCTATTGTGTGAAGTTTGGGTTGTCTATCACGCCTGGAGCTTAATATTCATCTATTATACATAAAAAATAATTAAAAAAGGATATTTTTTTTAAAAAACACGCTTTTTTAAGACGGACTAAAAGTAAAAAAATAATAAATGGAATTAATCTTACCTATCGGAAAATAAAAGCTTGGGTGCTCTTGCTTACCTTATAAAATCATAATATCTAAGAGTATTTACTCTAAATTTTTCGATTCATAAGAT
Source organism: Lepisma saccharinum (assembly GCA_022664845.1). Lineage (NCBI taxonomy): Eukaryota > Metazoa > Arthropoda > Insecta > Zygentoma > Lepismatidae > Lepisma > Lepisma saccharinum. Next base: position 26,482 of record JAGDQP010015747.1, read on the forward strand.
TAATTCAATTTTTTATCTTTTACTTTTTAATCTATCTTAAAAAAGCGCGTTTCTATGGAATCCTTTTTTAATTATTTTTTTATTATGTAGTGTACTTCTGGTGGTGATACAGAGTGGTGCAACGAAAGGTTCCCACCCTCATTATTTCGTAATCTAGCAGTATCTTTGAAAAAATATCGAAACATGGCAACTTTAGTTTTGAGGGGGACGAATGATTATAACAAAAGTAGGCGTGTTTACCCATTCTCTGCGGTCTAGTGGCAAAACCTTCATTTTCTTACATGGCAATAGGCCCTATGAGTAAAATAACACATCACTTAAAATCTCCTTTAATTCTATTTGAAAAATGTTATTATCTTGGAATTTCTTCGAACACTTTGGAATAAATCGTATTTCAAAATTGTATTTATTATACACAGGAAATTATCAAAAGATGTAAAATATATCTATTAAACCTTTTGAATACTCTCAACTCCCCATTATACAATAGAAGTGATATTATGAAGCATCGTTCTTACCGATATTAAGCGTGTATTCTCATTTGCTGTGGTCTAGTGGCAAAACCTTCATTTCTCGCAAATGGCAACGTGGGTCAACTGAAACATCACTTGAGAGCTCCGTTCATTCTATCTTAAAAAAATACTATTTATTTCGGAATTCAGTGAATATTTAGGTATATATAGACTTTAAATCTGGCACATTCTTTAAATTTAAAAATCGTTAGCGACGTTTTAGGTTACCGAATTAAACCTTTGAGGTTTCTTCCACCAACCACCACACAGTAGAAGAGAGCTGATGGGTACATCTCTGTGATGAATTTGACTGTTCTTCACCATTCTTTTGGGCCGCAGTGTCTAAATTGTATAGCGCTCACGTATGGTGCTAGGGGTGGTCAGTTCAATCCCTTCTCATGCTATGTGGCCTATGTGGTAGACAAACACCGTGTGCGTGCGTCTTCTCAGGGTACTCCCGTTTCCTCCCACTTTTTTCATTCCACTAATTCATCACATCATGATCCATTCGTCCTGAGCCAAAGTTGCCTAAAGACCTTAAAAGTTAAATTTAAATTCAATTCGCCGACCGGGTAGCTGTGCGGTCTAAGGCCTTAGGCCAACGACTTGAAAATTCCTGATTCGACTCCCGGCAGGGGCATGGGTGTCTTTTGACTAGAACGCGACGGATAATCGTGACGGGCGGAAATAAAAAGTAATACTGGAATGGTCTATATAAAATAAAGGTTACCAAAGTTTTATCAAATTCAATTCATCATAATCATCATTCTTTGGGGTTTAGGGGAAAAACGTTTAATCTTTCGTAAATGGTAACATTATGCAAGTGTCACCTTATTTGAAAGGGCTTTTAATTCTACTGGCTAAAATAAAATGAGATTTGGAATTTCACTGAGAAACTGTACGAAATATCGTTTTTGGATCTGTTACATTGCCAGCAAGCCAGGAGATGTCGGCCCGACGTCGGCGTTTGGTCGGCGAAGATGGACCGACGAACGAGTCGACGTCGGTTTTGAAAAATCCCGACGAGAAGCCGACATCGACTGGCGGGTTTTGAGCAGGATTACGCCTCTGTGCCTACCCCGATGGCGGCCCGGATTCGTACACTGGGAGAACGAGTAGTATTCATAATTACATCAAGTGTTGGTTGAATAATGTAAATAATACAAAATATTGCGAGAGGGATTTGAATACGTAGCTCAGATAAGGATAAATAACGAACAAACGATTCTCTTGTGTGATATAATGCTGGATTACGATTCAGACTCCGCTCGTTGAATTCTGACATTTATCAAATCCTAAGACTTAAACATATACACGAATAAATTATACAATTATACAATTGAGTGATTTGCACCACTAGCGCACGAACCAAGAACACGCACTGATTTCAGTCGGATGTTGTCAATCTAAAGACTGTTGTATGTAATTATCACTTAAGTAAATTTTAAATACCGTCTTTAAGTTTTCTGATACATTGAGCCGAACTGAATTGCACTAGAACTTCACTAAGTCCAAAATAACTGAAAATAAAGTTTTATAGTCTCGAACTCGGACTTGGAACTAAGTTCCAACTTCACGACTGAACAACTGACGTCGATCGAAAGCAAGAGTTGAGTGCCAAAGCCTTGTTAATACTTAACAGAGACCGATGAAGACTGAGGTGAAGACTAATCCTTATTAAATCGAGATCTCGGTATGTATGTGGTTGATTTTGAATGAGGCTTATAATTTAGATACGTAGATTGTCTGGCAAATTGGTATTCTCAAGGAGTAGTTATTTCACCTTGATCTGTGAAATCTGTCACTCGGTGCAATTTCTAAAATTCTCGGAAAGCTAGACTTGTGTCTGGGGTTATCTGACATCAAGCTTCTGTGATCGTCGAATTTACAATTCATCACTATTGTAAAAATACAGCGTGCTCATAAAATATTAGTATAGGTAACTAATTTTATTGGTTACCTTGCATTTATAATGCAAATTTTCAGTCCTGGTGAGAATTGTCTAAGTTCGTGAGAATTGAAAATACATCACTGTACGTGACAACTACATAGTGGTCATGAAATTGGCGTAGGTGATTGGATATTGATTGTCTTGCATCAATAATGCAGAACTGCAGCCCTTCAGTCGTGCGAAGATTCACAGGGAATCACATTCGGTTGCAGGAAGATTCACAGGAGTTATCTCGTTTCGTGAGAAGATTCACATGGACTCACCTTCGTAGTAAAAAGATTCACAGAATATACACTTACGACATAGGACATAAAGTTCTACATAATGCAGTCTCCTCCATTCCCCGGTCATCTCGTCCCGTATATATTTCTCAAGACTGTTTTCAAACACTCGTAATTTATGCTTATCTGTTAGGGTTACACTCCAATTTTCGCAAACGTTAAGTATTAACGACAGAATAATAGTTTTATATCTTTTAAATTTCAACTTTTTTTATATTAATTGCGAGGCTAGGCAAACTATTTTGAACTGATTAGAAACATATGTTGCCTGATATTAATCGACTTTTTTATTTCTTCCATGACCATGGTTTTGCTTGCTACATATGCTCCCAAGTATTTAAATTGGTTTAATTTTTCTACGTTCTCATTCTTAATTATTATGTATAACCTTCATTTTCAGTGTTTCGCCTTATCATACTCATCGCAAACTTTCACTAAGACCTCGGTGTACTTTGTAGTGCATCTATATCCTCCCCCATTAAATCTACATTTTCGGCGTATACAAACGTTGACTCAATTATTTTCTTTCTGGTAACAGCAATTGATAATTCTTATTACAGACATTATTCTCGTACATTTCCTACAAATTTAGAAAAAGTCAGCTTTCAAACAAGCTTGTCTCTGTTTAACTTAGCTATAACTGAAAACAAGCAATGTCCAATTTGTACTATGTTGACCGCAAAGAAGTGGAGAACTGTAAAATTGAGCATAGTTATGTACCAAGTAAGTTTTTTCTACTGTGTGGTGGTTGGTGGTAGAAACCCCGAACGTGTAATTCGATAACTTAAAATGTTGCTAACAATTTTTAAATTTATAGAATATGCCAATTCAAAACTCGATATATCGGAAAATATTCACTGAATTTCCAAACAAATAGTGTTTTTGTAAATAGAACGAACGGAGCTTTCAAATGATCAGTTGACCCACGTTGTCATTTTTTAAAAAATGAATGCTTTGCCACTATACCGCAAGAAATGGAATACATGCTTAAATTTGTCATAATAATTCGTTCTTCTCAAAACTAAATTTTCCATGTTTCGTTTTTTTTCAAAGAAACTTTTAGAACAGTGCCGGATCTATTAATATTCCTATGGGGGGAAAGTTAAATTTTGCCACCCTTTCCATCGTTTCCTATCCAAACAACACAACCGGCCGACGCGATGGCCACAACATTGTCTCGCATCATGTAGTGTACTTTTATTATAATCTCTGGAGTCTGTCGTGGCATCGCTATTACTAACTCCAGTAAGGCAGTAGACCTGCACTGTAAAAAGTGGATCACGAAATGGATGAAAATTACTCCGCTTTATGGAGAAATAAAAGTCGAAAATTAGCGTTTTGTTGTATTTACTCTTAAACGTGGATATAGTGTAAGCCTTTTAGTGGAAAGATTGGTAAAATTAACTCCATTTTAAAGTTTAACATTTTCTTTGTAATAGATTAACGTTAACTGAAAATGGGTTGAAACTGGCCAAAGTGATTTGTCCGTGAACGTTCAACTTATTTGACGCTTAAAACTCGGTCATTTTATAATCGAAGTGTAAGCTAAACTGGCAGTTTTGAGGTTACGTACTTTTGTGGATGAAGTTTAAACCTTAGTTGGATATTCTATAATCCAGTAATAAGAGTAACGTTACTTGCTTGTCACTGAACGCCCCGCCATTTTGAGTGTTTATATTGCCTTTAAACTGTGAACAGTAAACAGTTCACTGGTGGACCGAGAACGGCAAGGATTGTATTGGCGGAAAGAGAAATTAAGTTGGGTATAAATCTTTACACTGTTTCAAACGTATCTCTCCTTTTTTCACGAGACATTCGTCGTAGTAAAATCCAAAACGTGTTAATGATTAATCTCTTTCGCAGTAAAACTCTAGCTACAGATATCACTCGGAAAGCCATAAACACCAACTGCCTTCGTACCTAAGTGGCAAGAGCGTCAGCTGCCTCCATTTTTTGGATAAATGTTGTGTCTCCTAGTTTTACTGTGTGCCTATCTGACTTGAACCGCGGTTTTTAATTTTATAGTTGAAAGTAGGTTGTATGGAATAACATAAAAAATGTCTTGGCGCGCCGATATTGAAATTTTTAACACGTTTAGGTCAATTTCAATTTAATAGACAATTTTACTTAATTTTTAGGAGCATTTTTAGTTTTAGCTCTTTGACGCCCCCTAAACGTTCCACCCGGGATGCTTGCCTCGTTTTAACCTCCCCAGATCCGGCACTGTTCTAGAATACCAAATAATGTGAGTGGGGACTTTGCATTGCACCACTATTACATATATAGTTGGTTTCCGAGTGTGACACAAGTCAAAATTTTGCTATTTTAAGCTAATGTGGTTTTCTAAACTAAACCATGGTCTTATTTCATTTTTTGAAAAACAATTTAGGAAATATGTACACATTAGATCTCGTATATTTTTATTTTTCATCGATATAAGTTGTTATAGTAATAATAAGAATAATTCTGTATACATGATAAGTGAATGCTGCAATTAAAAAAAATAATGCTGACATTTTGTTTTTCCAGTATTGTTTTGAGCTCCAAAATTACAATTTCATTTTCCTTCGATTTCTCAAGAGTGTTTTTCTACTTAATATGTTTCATTTGTAAGGCGACGATATGCCTTGAGGGCATTCCAAAAACTTTATAATAAAGCATGCTTTTAACACATACATAGTGTTTGCCAATATACGTAGTTTCCGTGTTTCTCGATAACCGTAAAACACTTGTCTCATCAAAGTACCATTCAGAAAGTTAACAACTTCGTTTATGTGATTTTATACACTTAACTTACTCGTCATAGCTATCAAATCTGCACTTGTGTATCCTTCCATTTGTAGTATAAGAATATAGTAACTAATTATTTTTTTCTCAGTTGATCACTATCACTGCATAGTTAATGATTTCAGTATATATACTTGTTTCAAGTGCTTCAATGATATCGGATATCCTAACAGAATTGCCTTAATACTGCGTTGTAATGATGTAGATGGCAATAAAGATGCTATTTTGTACTTCTTTGTTGAGAATCTATAAAATACCAAGTATTGCGTTTTCAGATGGCTCACTACGAAGGAGGCATACTTGCTTATTATTTAACATGTTTGCGTAATGTATATTGTATTTCAACATAAGTGCAAACGTAACTTTTTATAAGGATGCTTTTGAACCGCATCAATAACATGCTTAAAAATAAAAATGACACCGGAAGGCTTCGATTCTTGGACCTCTGACATAGGAAGCAGCGCGCTAATCTATCTGATCATTAGCTTGCATAAACTAGGAGGCTTATGTGTGGGGGGGTGCGTTAGCTGCCACATTCCTTTGTTAATTATTTAATAATGATTGCGTCTTAGTACTATACTTTGCCAGCTTCAAAGTAATGCGCTGTGAAAATTTTTCCGAGACATTTCTGGAAAAAGCTAGACAACATTAGCTGCTTGGAAATTTCCAGTAACATGACTAATAAAAAACTGTCATCATTCAGTTTCCAGTGTTACTGGAAGATAAAGAGAAGCCTGAAGAGAGATTTGAACACGGATTGTAGACTTAGATTGACCATCTGCTTTTTAATTTCGTTTATTTAACCATCGTTACGTTTTTCTGTTTACCTTTCTTATACCTTAAGTCAAAACAAACACATAAGTATTCATGCCCAGAGCGGGATTCGAAACCACAAACTTGTAATCGCTAGCCTAATGCCTCCCAACACACGACTACATCTGCCACTTAACTGGACTAAACTGCCAGACATAAAAGTCATGAGATAAAAACAGTATATAGGACCGGAAATACGCTTTCCGAATAGCGAAAACAGACTAAGTTACTCCAACAACTTACATCGATATTAATTACTTTTCTATTTTTCAATTAGTGATCGAAATCCAAATTCATTGAGAATATTTTCCATTTGTGTGGAAATAGTGTATATAGATGGCGGCAGCAAACACTTGGCGATGAGAAAGCCTTTAGCTTTCGTAAAAAAAATTAATAGTGTGTCATAATCTATCGTTAAGCCCACTAACATCAAAATCTGTTATCTCAAGTGCGTGATTATCACTGTAGAGGCAGTGGCATGATTGCAATCATTCCATTATTATTATTACCCCATGGTAGTAGCTAAATATTGTAAATGAAACTTGCGTCCTAATTAAAAGTCAATTTCACGTTCAAACATCCGGTTTGAAGTCATTTAGACTTTCCTCAAGGGGACTAGATGAATGCCTGGGATTATACCTTAAACAATTTCCTTCATTCTTTCGCGGAAAGAAAAATGAAGTTTGGAACGTCATCAACCAATCCAGAAACTCTCAAATTCATACGCATAAAGCTTGTAAAGGAAAATTTCAAAAGACGAAAAAATCTGGCCGATCATTGTCATATTTTAAGTTACGCAAATCCTGTTTCAACCGGCGGCGTTCAAATTATAGAGAGTTTAACAATAACTCACTGTCAGACTCACTGCTTCCCAGTTCTAGGCTATAGATTGAATTTTTTTTTGTCCTTTAAGCATCCTCAGCTAAGGACGTCTTTACCATCAGCGTATGGAATTTGACTAGATAAAACATAAAAACTTGTTCCAACATTTAATTTAATATGTGATCAACTGGTTCTGACCGGTTTTGATCTAGGATTATTTTTTTACATTTGCCCATGCTTGAATGATTAGAATCAGGTCCGAATTGTATTTTCCTAGAAAGGTTTATCCAAATGTCATTGTGTTTGAGAGTAGATCGCCTTTAAATTTTGCCAAGGACGAAAATATATTGCTGACATTGCTGTTTGCCCTCAGCGTAAACACGTCTCGTCGGAGTTCCATTAAGGTATTGAGCAAGAATATAAATCAATAATTTTGAAGAACTAACTTCCTGCGTAGTTATTTTCACGAAAGATCGTTTCTGTGTAGTATTCACTATTTAATATAGAAACCACAGTACAGTTTACACATATATGTGGAAGAGGTCAATCCACACGCATACATAGTAAAGATGGAATAATCTATATTTACTACTATTATCTATTTATGATAACAGGAATTCAGAAGCACCTTAGAAATTGCATACTGTAACTTGAACCTAAATCAAAATTCGCTTTCTTATAGATGGACCAGGGACCTATTTCATAAGCAGTCTTCACTCTCTACTTTTTACTTTGCAGAAATTTAAAAATGCATAATAAATGCGTTTCATGAATATTTCCACAAATTTTTCAAAGTGAAGTGCGAAAATAATTTTCACGGAACACACTTTTGAAGAGCTTGTAGAAATATTTATGAAACACATTTATTCTGCATTCTTAATTTTTTGCAAACTGAAATGTGCAGAGTGAAGACTGTTCATGAAGTAAGGCCCTGCTTAACAACTAGCCAAAAAGTTGTGATTGCTTATAAGTAAGTTCATACATCCTTCAACTGAAATCACACGCTCTATTGTGATCTACCCATTTGTTCCAAACACCCACTCTATTCTTCTGTGTGTATATGTGTGTATTTACTGGAAGATTTTTCCTCTTCGGGAATCCTGTTTTTATTAAGTTTTGTTAAAATATGATCAGGACTTTCAAAGTGTGTATGAAGTTATAATTCTCTGCTAATGATTAACTTACAGCGAACATAATGTATTTCTGGCAATTTAATGATAACATACTGAAGGTTATTTGAATTCATATTACATTTTAGAAGATGCATTAAATAACATCTCACATAAAGAGTATTACATTATTTTGTTTATCTTGAATATTTCCTAAATTTAGACTAAATATGTACCACAATAATTTATTTCTGAATTATATATTTGGTATTGGAGATACTAATTTAGTACAGGAATGACAGTTTACATTCAAGTTATTTCTGAATTTGATTATAATGATAAATACTCATATTGACTACAGTTATTGCATCAAATACAGCTTTGAAAGTCATAAAAGTTCTAAATTCATTTCACGGAATCTTGTTTTATTATCAAGAGAGGAGCATACATTAAAAGTGCATCACTGTACATGAAGGACAAAGCAAACGTGTGGATAATTAATTAACTATCTGTTCGCCTAATTAACTATTTTTTTATGTTAATAAAACAACAGCTAATGCCAGATACTACTATGGCGAAGGTAATACTCTCAGAATATATTAGAAGATTCTGATTAATATGAATGGGACATTTACTGAAGGAAAGTTACGTCAATGCATTATTAACTACTTGATGTACTCTCTGAATTCAAGATGAAAGAAAACCATTTTTGAAATTCTAAAAGAAATTATTGAATAGTTTATCTTCTCTGTTTTAGGTGTATTAATGAATACATCAAAAAGTTACAAGGAAGTAGAAAATTTGTATTTTTACGAGAAATCGTACATAGAATTAATCGGAATAACTTTAAAAATTTAAATAACAAAAACATTCCAGGCAAAGGGCCAAATTCTTTTTATACGTATTCTTGGTAGCTTTTTTTTCTTTCGTAGAATACACCTGTGGATTTTCTGTTGAAAGATGTAGAAGCAAAAAAGAGAGAAAGGTTACTTTCTACTTTCTTTTCCTTCCACGTCAATGAACGGAATCTTTCTTTAGAAAGAAGTAAAAAGGAAGGGAAAGAAAAATGGAACCGTAAGGAAAGATTGTCCAAAAGGAATAAAGAACTTAATTGAATTCTGGTGTTCACATTTCTATTCACTTTCAGAGTTCACACTTTTCCTCAGAGTTCATTTTTTCCCTTTTCTCTTTGTTTTGTATTTTTACATAGTATCAATCTTAGTATAAAAATATACACGTATAGTTCTGTATTGTTATAACTGACTGCTTAAGTTTGTGTGTTTCTGAAATGAAAACTTTGATCTAATTTAACTCGTTTTCTACTTCCCTTTTACAGATAAATAGGTGGTTACGTTAGGCTAGTTTCGTTAAATACTGGCTGTTCGAAAACTCGTATTCACGGACGTTACTACATTATCTCTTTACAAAATAAGCTGAAAATATTCTTTGCAAATTTTACTCCGATGCATAGTTTTAGGGGAAGTAAAGATGGAAAACTGACAAGGTGGTAGCACTTTGACGAATCTTCGACTGGTAAGGAAGGCTGAGCGAACCAGAAAATGGATGGGATTATGGAGTGCTTGGCTTCAAAATTTCAGAACTAAACTAGATCCTTTTTCTGAGTATAAAATTATTATTTACCTTTTCTTCTCTTCAACTTTATTCTATATACACGGAAAGAAATAAAAGGTTACTAGCAACCCAAAAATGGGTTAATGTAACAGAGTGAGTTGTTAAATATAGAGCCTAATAACTACAAGGTTACCGCAACCCAGCTAAAAGGTTAGATCCAGTGGGTTGATTTAACCCTCTACGTAGGTTATTTTAAAGGGTTACGATAAACAACTGTATTAAGTTATTTTAACCCATCCCAACGAAAATTTGTAAAAAAAAAAAAATGTGGTAAAATCGTCTGGAAGCAAGTTATTGTTATGATTTACACTATATGTAGCTTATTATAGTTATCTTTGAAAAAAAAATGCGCGCCTGGCTGGGATCGAACCGGGGACCTCACGTTGTAGTCCGAAGCGCTAACGACTATACCACCGAACACTTGGAGCTTACGACCGATAATGCGTGTATTTCACAAGTTGCGCTACTGTGATATTCATTATATGAATCTTAATGTTGCATATTACACTTTCTCATCAATAGAATATTAGTAATAATTTATATAGCACTACATTCCTAGATTTAGGGTTGCTAGATTACCTCCTAAGCTTTACCGTAACGTTTTGGCGTTGGTACAAAACTTCCATGTGGAAGCCCTTCAGAGTTCAATGAACGCAATCTCGTATAGATGACTCGGTTCAGCAAACCCTCATCAAGGTTAAAAAAATAACTAATTCTCGGAAGGTTAAATTTACCTGCACATTAAACGGTTAGCATAACCGAGCAGTGGATTAATCATGTTGTTTAAATTAACCGTGTTGTTGGTTTATTCCTTCTTGTACCAATCGTGTAGGTAACTGACTACCCACGAATTGGTTGTTTTTACCCTGATTTCTGTTAAACCTTTTCTATGGGTTACCATTTACCTACAGAATTAGGTACTTTCATGTCTCGAAAGGGTTGTGGTAAACAACCAGTAGGTTATGGGCAACCCTTTTGGTCATCAACCTAGCAAAATCTTGACTTAGTTAAAACTAATTTCTTTCCGTGTAATGAAGAACGTTAAATCGAAGAGAAACATAGTTTACTTCAAGTGCAGTGGAACAGAGTTCAATTCTGAAAGTTTGCAGACGGGTTTTCGATCGACACTTCTAGTTTCACACATGCTGAAACGTTTTACTTGTCGAACAATTTCGGCCTGAGCCAAAGTTTCCGAAAGGCATTGAATAAAAATTTAGATGTCAAACATTAGGCGATATAGCAGTTACAGTGTTGCCACCAGTCTTTCTCACTTACTTTCTCAAAAACTATGTATCAGAGGAAAGATTTGCCGAGAGAAATCTATTTTTATTTTAGCATTAGCCAAGGACAAACGTTTGGCGAGACACCCAATATTTGACTGATTGTCTGTGAGAAATTCTTGACCACTTCAAAAATTTAGCCGATCAAAATGTAATGTGCTACATGCTCAAGAAAGCTGTCACACACGCTCAAGTGAAATGGATAGTTCATAACTTGCACCTTTAATGTCAATTTTTTAGATAAATAATAAAATTAGGAAATGCCGATGATGATAGTAATAACATTTACCCAGTCGATTTTTACACACTTTCATATTGTTTCAATTTTGACAGTACTGCACTACTTTCTTAAGTAATTTTGCGATCAAAACACTTGACCAGTTGATGGAAGAGCAGACAGTACTAGTATGGACTAAGGAGCTGGATTGCCGTTTACGAGGTCGCGGGTTCGAATTCCGCATTAGTATGGATGTTTGTAGATTTTAACACCATTCCACTTGTATAATGGAGTTGGGCCGAAGTACGTAGTTATTAAGGAGGTCTATACAAAATAAAGCTTTTGACCTGATTTGATATAATAGATTGAAGGGGTATTGATAATTAAGAGTTGTCCTGAACTGAGTTCTCCAGCTTTACACAAATGTTGTTTTGAAAGTATTGCTTCTCATCTTAGTACTAATCTTCAGAAATCAGTAGCTTGTTGGAACAACTACAGCACAATATCATTCATTAATGTTACACAATAAAAAAAACTGTTATATAAAATTGAAAAAAAAAGAGTTCATATCTGTGCAGCGAGAAATCATTTTCTTAGAAATGAGATATGAGCATTCTTATTTAATTCAAATTTAGAACATGTCGGTTTGGAGTTAAGTTGACTGGTCTTATCTCCAAATAAGCATGTTCTCGTTTTGAATTAAATTTAAATGCTCATATCTCATTTCTAAGAAAAACAATTCTCGGTGCTCAGATAAGAACTTCTTTTATTTAATTTTAAGTAAACGGTTTTACAGTTTACTCTTAGGCTAACTGTTGTGCAATTTGCTACATGAATACATTAATATAATTAAACAGGTAGTAGCCAAACTGTATTACACAGATGCAGATGCTTGGTCTTCGTAGATAGTTTATTTTCGTTTATTATATGCAGTTATTTAGTATTTATAATTTACTTCATGTTAGAATATAAATTGTTGTTTGGAGTGGAAATGCTCAAGAATGGGGAGTTTGTAAGTAACAGTGTAACTTCATTTTCGTTGAACTGAATTAAACAAGAGAGAGGAAGAGAGAGAGAGACAGCTTCAGATCCTTTTCTTCCCCAAAAGAATATTCCCAATAGAAAAGTCGTTTAGTATCTCGCACTGTAGTCAAAGGTTATATGTCTGATTATCAGTGGGGACCCATTGAATGCACTAATTTGGAACCCACTTAAAATTGCAGGATATGTCCTTAAATTTTAACATTATCTACACTCACAAGGGAAGTATTTCTGTTCGAATAGGAATGTTTTGATAAGACGTCGTATATATATATATATATCCCGATAATGCCTACAAAGTAATTCGTAATTCGACCGTGTAAGGCCGCGTTTGTCCGCCAGAGGGCGTTAAAGTTTGGAGCAAGTGGAAGACAGGCCGGGGAGCCGCTGCAACGGCTCCCGCAGCTTCGGTTCGAACAGGCTTTTATTACTCAAAATGTATACATGAACATACCTGTCAGTGCTCACAAAGACTGAAAAGTCACAATACCGTGTAACAAATAGTTTGGCAGATATGGCCAGTAGCCCTACTTGTCCTCACAAATGCAAGTGAGGTTTCACTACAGAGTAAAACAGATCGAAGAATCAAAATAGGCACACGATGTCAAATCCCACTTTATTTTCCACTCTTGAAGTTGCTGACAGTTACGAATAGGGACGTACGTAGGGAAGGGGGTCCTCGAGGTCCGGACCCCACCTCCCGAAATTCAGATTTCTTGTGAGATAAGCATCATTTTTGCAGTGTGCTTTTGAAGGTTGCCTGATGTGTTTTAGTCCTGTTTGCCTATTGTGATTCTCGTTACACGTTGGAGTGGCTTTGTAGTCTTTGTCAGCACTGTCAGGTATGTTCATGTAGATATTTTGAGTAATAAATGCCTGTTCAAACCGAAACGGTGGGAGCCATTGCAGCGGCTGTCTCCCCCTTGCTCCTTGCCCCCTACAGGTCGAATTACTTTGCAGACATTATCAGCATCGGGATATGAATATATATACGAAGTCTTATCAAAAAATCCCTGTACGAACCGAAATACGTCCCTTGTCACTATAAAGGAAAGACAATCACATTCGGTTCATTTGCTCATGACTCGTCTAGTCATAAAGCTGGTTAGTAGAACGTTCATCGCCATCATTTCAGGAAGCTTCTAAAAATATTTTCTCAATCATTACACTGTAAAAAATGCAATTCCTGTTCATTTTAAACAATAGATCATCTCTGAATACTTGTGTGTTGTGAACACAATATATCCTGATAAGGGCTGTAGCAGTTAGTTTTGTATCGAACTTCAATATACAGGATATTGCAAAAGAAAACCGACAAAAACATCCCACGAGATTCCTGACATGAAAATAAGAAAAAGAGCATAGATCATTGAGGGTGCACAAAACTTTATTTCGGCGTTACAGGCTGTCAAAAACGTGGGTAAAATTAAGTTTAGAGCTTGATATTTCCAATGCTATTAACTGTAGAACTGAGGCAGCTTGGTACCCTCAAAGACTCGAGACCTGCTCTATCCAAAAATGCATATTCCAAAATTGTAAAATGAACTCCTTAAAGAAACTAATGGATTACCAGACACATATGAGTACAAGTGACAAACGTAATCACTGCTATCTAATTGGACAATAACAGTCTCTATGCTGATAACAAATACACCAAACATTCGTTGCAATGTAAGTAATTTACTCCTTTTTGTTATGTCACCACGCATATTATTAAAAAAAACATCTTTCCGCAAATGTAATCTGCTTGCGATATCTACTTGCCGCAAATGAATTATTGTTACTTGCTGGAAGGTAGTCGCATTTATACTTATTTCGGTCCACCCCCCCCCCCATTTACATTAGAAAATGTTTGGGAATCCCCAGTTTGTTTGAGGAATCCCTTGGGCACCCATTGCACAATTTTGGAATATCCATTTTGTTTTTGGTAGAACAGGTTTTAAGTCTTTGAAGGTACCATGCTGCCTCGGTTCTACTATTAATGATATTAGAAATATCAACAGTTTACTTTTCGACACTTTCGGTAACCTAAATAGCCGAAACGAAGCATGTTTTCTTATTTTCATGTCATGTATCTTGTGAGGTGCTTTTCTCGGTGTTATTTTACAACATCCTGTATATATAAATAAATAGAGAGCGACATCGTTGACAGATCTACTGTATTCTTGGCAGTTTAGTTTGGCTGGTTAAAATAAAAAGATACCGAGAGCACCCGTTTCCATTCCCCCCTTCCATCACGTTCCTTTTTATCCTACGCTACTAAAACCGTTTATTTAGACACTCTAACATATGTGGAATTTTATACCAAATGTCTTCAAACAGCGATGAAGATGGAACAGTATAGAACTGATCAAAAGGTTTATTTAATTAATGTGTGGAAAAAGTGCACTTTATGACAATGTAAATATCACGCCTTTCATAATGGTTTGAAGAATTTTGATTATACAGTCTGATCTCTACTGCAGTCAATAATTTCTCCAAGAGGAATTTTTATACCTAGCGCATTCAGGTTGATAACATTTTAGACGAAGAATGAAATAAAGGGTAACGAAGAAATGTATAAATGCGTTTGGTGTCATTAAAAATTGTTTTTTTTTCTGGGGTGAAGAAAATAAAATGTATTGCCAATGGAGAAAAGCGGAAATGAAAGAATACGTTTATGTATATAGGCGGTATAGATGTCTGTGTCGTACCATTATCCATATCTCACGTACCATTCTGATGTATCAACGTTGAATTCTGAATTGTTTTGTTTTTATGACCAAATATAAAATCAGACTAAATATATAAAGGGCAGCGTATCAACATGCACGGCAGTGCATGAGCCAAGTTCTTCACGTCAGAAAACGTCAGCACTGCCAGAAGCATGTTATACAGGAACAAGAGTTTATGGCAAAATCGACGATTTGGGGGCCCCGTAAGAAAAAAGATGTTAAAGATAGGAATATGAGCTTTTGCCGTTAAGGAGATATGGTAAATATGTGCAGATGTACAAAATTTCATATTCGTATCTCAAACTATGTTCTAGTTGTGGACCCCTGAAATTGCACATTTTAGGCTAACTGACTCACTCACTCACTCA
>JAGDQP010015748.1:0-40354 GCA_022664845.1 Lepisma saccharinum
GAGTGATTACCATCTGTTCCTGTCCATGGCGAACACGTTTGCTGGTGCAAAATTCGCTTCAAGAGAGGCTTGTGAAAATCGACTGTATCATTTTTTTTTGCCAATAGGGACAAGGGCTTCTATGAGAGAGGCATCATGATATTACCTTCCAAATGACAACACGTTATCATTCTAACTATGGTAAGTGAAACCTTCAATGTCATGCAAAAATAATGGATTTCTTTTTACTACACCAGATATATACCCGTTGCATGGTCAATAAAACTAACCATTTTTTGGCTTGGTTTGTTGTAGCATAATTAAGGACCTGTTTACAGAAAAAAAAACATCTTCTTGATTACTCCTAGGGCAGCGTCGCTCTTAGGGTGTGTGCGTAGAAACCTTCTTCGGGTGGTGGATTCTCTGGCCTTGGCTCGTTTACTCCAGCTCTTGATGATCTTGCTAACCTCCTCGTGAACAGATACATTGGCTATCAAGTTCACATCCCAAGCATGCATCCCCTAAATGGCATTCACATCCGTATGATTAACTTCCCTGGCTTCGTTCTGAGACGTTGACTTCATTGACCGTAGAAAATTCCTCGTCAAGTTCTGGTAATCTTGTCACTTTGATATGATGACCACGGATTTCCATGCTTACTACGCAATTCTTGAAATCCATGTCGAGGCTGGTAGCAAATATCCAGTCCCTTCCTAACAGCATATCCCTACTAAGTCCGTTAGCAACAAGAAAAGAGTGATCGATATCGATGTCTTCCACTTCGACCGGCAACTTGACTTCTCCTATAGCCTTTGTCTTTCGCTACCCGGAGTAGTCCCCTAATAACATGTCTCTTGCTCGTTTCAGTTGGGGACGTGTCACTATACTAAAAATTGCACTCCAATACCTTTTAGAGCACAAGGGTGCTGTTGCTCCGCTATCGATAAGTGCCCTAGTTTTGTGTTCCAGGACTGTGACTGGAATAATACTGGAAGATACGTTCTTCCACTCTGTCATTTTCAGGTGGTGAATCTTCATCTTCAGGGTTAGTCCTAGGGTTTGGTTCCCAGTCCTTGATGTGGTAGACGATTATTTTAACCATCTTCGTTTGTGTGAGTGAAAGCCTTTTATAGGATACTAGGTCAATCTTAGCGTTCTCTTGACCAGGGTTGGAAAAGGGACCGAAACACTTTTCTAGAACCCCTTTATTTCAGTTAAGTCCCAGAACACATTTAAAGATATATCGAAAAGTGTTCCGGGGCCTTTTTCGTGAGCAACTTTATTTCAATTCCGGTCCCGGAATAGACCTAGTTCGAATTGAATAATCTTGCGGGATCCTTTTATTCTGCAGTGTCACTTCAGTTCCGATCTCACAACTGACATAAGGCTTGGCGAAAAGTGTTCCGGGACCTTTTCCTTGAGCAACATTATTTCAGTTTCTGAACCAGAATAAACTTCACGCGAGGTGAAAAGTGGTTTCCCGGAACCTTTTTCGTGAGCAACTTTATTTCAGTTCCGGTACTATAATAGACCTAACGCAAATTGAAAAGTGTTCCGGGACTCTTTTCGTGAGCAACTTGATTTCAGTTTCTGTACCGAAATAAAGGTCATGGGAGGCGAAAAACGTCCTGATTTTTTTTTTTTTTTTGAGCGATTGAATTTCTGTTTTGATACAAGAACAGACGTACGTCTAAAGCGAGTTGAAAAGTATTCTAGGACCCTTTTTTCCTAAGCAACTTCGTTTATGTTCCGTTACCAGAACTGATATACAGCAAGTTGAAAAGTTTCCCGAAACCATTTTCTCCAGCAAATGCATTGTAGTTCCGGTGAATAACTTATATACAGCTAATTTAAAAGTGTTCCTGGTTTGCCAAGAATAGTTTGCCTATGGCGGAAGATGGTTAGTTTTTAATGTAGGTTGGAAGAATGTAAGGAAATAAAAACAGTAGCTTAGAGTTATCGAATCAATAAGGGAAGTCGAAACAACTTCGGAGTGAAATCTGTATGAAAAAATATAAAAGGGGGGAGGGGAGAACAACAGTTGAACTTTCTGTTCTACAGTTTGAACTTCAGAGGAGGTACAAAGACAGAATGAAGCAACTTTTTCTATTTTCTATTTGCTTTCGAATTATTTAAGGCCTCTTGGCATCTTTGGCTGAGGCCTATAGAGGATGAGTAAGATATTAATCAGGGCCTTATTTAAATTATTATCCCGACATTAGCCTGGTGAAACTTTGGAAAACCCTGGAAAATCTCACTCCGGTTGGTTAGCTGCGGGGTTAGGACCACGAGCAGTAGCACCCTTAGCATATGCGGGGCCTCGTGGTAAAGGTATTTCGCGGGACCCCGTTTAGTAGACAAGTTGATTAATAACATTGTTTTCTGCCTATATTACGGCAGATTCCCCAAAGTGTGGGGCTCGGGGCAAGGGTCTCTCATGCCCTGTCCTAAGAGCCGCAATGACCAGGAGTTTCTGCCTGCTTTATAGGTAGGAATTACCAGAATTCAACCTTAATTTAATATGTGACATGTTGCTTCCATACACGTCTATAAAACGCATTAGTTATACTCCTTTTTGACAAATTTCTGTTCACCCTAGTTTAGCTTTATTTCTAAATTCAATTTAAAAAGCCATGTTAATGCTAAGCATAATTGTAGGCCTACTATTTCGCGATCACAAGTAAAATGCGCTCTTTGTCTAACACAAAACGAGACAAAATGCTACAAGGTGAAACATTATAACAATGATATCCCACCTACCGGCGTGTGTTGTCCAGGCTTTCGGAATACGCACCAATTGGCTTCACTTTGTCAGCGGTGAGACAAGCATTTGTATTTTCCGAGCCGTCTAAGGGCTCATTTTCAAGCCCGCTTGCATTGCTTGCTTTGTTTGCGATTTGCATGAATAAGTAATTGAAGATCGTCTTACATTTAGTAATAAAACTACACCACGAAACTCCACGCGTTTCAGTTGGCTATTCACCCAAATCGCAAGCAACGCAAGCGTGTTTGAAAATGAGCCCTTATCTGTAACTGAGTCATTTCAGACGAAGGCACAAAAGACCACGGAAAGGTTGGACGAAAGCCATTACTTATCATAAGAAGATATTTTAAGTACAATCAAGAACTGGGTGTTTCTAGATACGCAATTAACTTGTGCAGAACAGTCCTGAAGGTAAACAATATGTTATTAACTTTCATTGAATGTAGGTTTATGATCTGTAACCTGACAATACGTTTGTGAAGTTAGCCCCCCCCCACCACCACCACCACTACCACCAAATCAATTAAAATGAAACATATCTCAGGGAGGTCTTAGGGAGGAACAAGGAGTACACTTTTTTTGTAAGGCCGACCGGGTAGACATGTGGTCTAAGGCGTTAGGTCAGCGACTCGAATGTTCCGGGTCCGAGTCACGGTAGGGGCATGGTGTTTGGGTATTTTAACTAGATATGTAGAGGAGTATCGTGACTGGCCGTTTTGTGCTAGACACAGATATAAAATAAAGTTAATCATATGAGTATTATTTTAGTTAGGGAGTACACGTTAAGCTGTTGACGACCCTCAGCAAACGTTGGGGCTAACTTCACACAGCCCCTTAAACAATTTCTGGTTGTTGTTGCGACCAATCCTTAGGGAGTTGTTATTGAGGAATAGAAAGTTCATTATTTTTGTTAGGGGGTGAACGATAACTTGGAGATGGCGCCAGCAAATATGGCGAATATGTGAAGTTAGTTCCCCAAGGGACTCCAACTACTCAATTTTCGATAGACGTTGTCTGCAATCCTTAGGGAGGAATAGGGCATACATTATTTTCGTTAGACAGTGAACGATAGTTTGGTGACGGCGCCAGCAAACATTGTAAATGTGTGGAGTAACTCCTCCCCCCCTCCCTTCCGAAGAGGCTCCAAGTATTCAATTTCGGGCCAAAGTTGTCTGCAATCGTTACGTAGCTGTTAGGGAGGAACCGTGAGTATTTTTTTTTGTTTGTGACCGAACGATATGTTCGTGATGGCGCCGGCAAATGTCCGGGAAAATTTCACGCAGACCTATTTAATTTCGGATCTTTATTGGGTGCAATTGTTAGGGAGGGATAGGGTATACGTTGTTTTGGTAAGGGAGTTAACGAGAACTTGTGACGACCTACAAATACAGTGCCCATTGGACATTTTCGTTTTTGACCGTTCTTATATATTTAACAATTTGATTGAGTACATTTGATTAAAAATGTATCATGTTTTTGGAGTTTCAGTTCTACGGTTTCTCGTTACGTAGAAATGTAGCATGAAATACTGAAAAATTCTACCTCCTATGTCATTCAACGAAACTCGTCTTCAGATTGGTTTGACGTAATCAATTCGTAGTAGTTTAATAGATATAGGTATTCTTATATTAATATACTAGAGGATAGACATAATAGGTATTATTCTTGTATTCTTCCTAAATAAATAAATAAATAGGTGTCTTACTGTACGTACGTTTCTTTCGAAGACAAAAAACATGAAAGAATAGTCACATCATCACTTAACCAAATAATTAATATGACACACACTTGAACAAGTTGAAACAGCAAATAGACCCTACCTGTTTTAATTAACATAAACCTCTGAAATGAATTACATGGTATTGTCCCACTTTGCAATGCTTCTTATCACTGGTATGTCCTACTTGACGTTTCCTCAATGTGGCGTAAATCATTAAAGCGTATTATTTTTAATCTTTCTTTCTTTCACCAAAGGGTGATTGAAATCCCTAGCGAGAAACATGTTTGTTTTTACTTCTACGAAACGGAATAGTAACTTCAATGCAGTAGTTTCAACTTAAATTTTGGTTTCTTACATCTTCTTTTTCTCTCTCTCTCTCTCTCTCTCTCTCTCTCTCTCTCTCTGTTGTATGTTAAAAACATCGAGCTATACGTTGACTGCTTAGCGTTGAAAGAGAGATGTTTGAGTAAATATTTGAAGAGTGCAGGAAACACAATCCAAGTCACACTTTGAAAGTTGTGGGATAACACACATTTTAAGAAGAAAGCACTTGAATTTCAATTTACATTTTGACTTCTAGCATATTATCGGCCTGCACCAAAGTGCCTTAAGGGCAAAAATAAATATAAATTCAAGTGCTTACACTTTAAAATGTGTGTTTTCCCACAACTTTCAAAATGTGACAAGGTTTGTTTTCCCCCAGTACACTTTATTTAAACTTCTATGTATACTTGCGTTTAATCCAATATGAACAAAATGTTCAGTTCTCAGTTTAAACTTTTGGTAAACTTTATTTATATATGAGCCAGTCTAGTAACTTTGGACTTCGGCCCGTCACATTCGCCCTTTAGCTATGTTAACTCTGTGTTTTACTACTTTTCTTATTTGAGAGAAGAGTAATTAACTTTAAATGATCTGTTGCGGGAATAGATCAGTCGAAGCAAGGTTTATTTATTGTCAGAGCGGCTTTTAAAACCAACAGTCCACCACGGGACTGGAATTGTGAATTGTCTATTATTATTATTGGACAAGGAAAGCGCTTTTCGAAAAATAATAGCTCATATACAAAGATTTAAGATTATCACAAAATATATTATATAATATTTACAAATTTGATATTGATAACGAAGATCATGGAGAGGTGAGGTAAGAGGCGTTTCGTATCGGACTAAACGACGTGTCAATTACAGTAAATAAGATTTAAAAATTAAAATCCCCGACTTTCAAATTCAACAACTTACTTAAAAGGAGCTTGGACCTACAACCAGGACGTGACTATCATAAGAGACGTGAACGTACCCTTGAAGACAAATAAACCAAATTTCAAGAATAGTTATGTTTCCACTTACGCACACATCTGCATTCAGGGAATCGTTAAGCGATTCGGGGTCGAGTCCTGCCGCTTGTCATTATCTTGCCGCCATTGAGATTCCAATTAATTAGCCTTGGGAACGTCACAATTGTAAAATCATAAAGTACCACAGCGTGATTTATTGGAAATCACACCGGAATCGACTGGTCATCCTTCCTTCTATCATCGGTGTGTGTGTGTCAGTATTTGAGAGGGTGTTCAACGAAAAGTTTCATCCAAAAAATCAAACATAAAGATATATCGCAGAAGAGTTACAAATTCGAAATCGTACCCAGTTAGTCGCATACAAAACAGAAACAGAGTACTTACATATTCGCTGCACTGAAGTCTTCTCGCCCTTAATACCGCCAATCGGACCCTATCTTATCAGACTGTCATTTTAAAATCTAAGTTAAAAATTGACTCGGTTGCTAGTGACAACGAGGGCTTTCTCGGAGATGTTGCTTCTAGCAAATATTAGAACATACCGTGATCAAACCTACAAAGTTATTCAATATATTACTGGGTGCATTCCCGGTCAGCAGGGTTAGGGGGGGGGTTAAACTTGTCCGAAACACCTCTTACCCTTTCTGCAGTGGACTCTTCCGTCCTGACGCACTTTCCCGGTTTGGGCTCATCTGGCTGCTGAAAGTACAAAGAGACACAGCAAACAAGGGATTTACAGTTACTTGAGTGGAATTTTCCACCTCTCTTCCTAAAATACGCTATGACCCTTCCAAAATTCTGAATTTCCAGCTCTCAAAACTCACTGAAGCTGGCTGAACTGACTTACAAGTAAATTACAAAAATGTATTAATTATTTCGTTTTTTCTCTTAATTCGACATAGTACATTGTTTCATCATTGCTGTGATGAGTAAATTAAATAAATTACCTCTCCTGTTTCCTGCTCATTATCAAACATACATAATAATTAATAAAATATCAACTAATTAAATCTTAACCTAATAAAAGAAAAATAATAAGAAAGAATAGAATAGATAAAAGATGGGGTAGGTCGACCTTAGAGAAGTGGGGGGATGAAGAAAATAAATTACATACGTAATACACAAACATATACACTTCCAATTTACATATTATTACATAGGTACAAAATGCCTCGCTTTAGCTATTAAAATCCACACCCACGCCCTTGCCAGGACTTTTGAGTCGTTGGCGTACCGCCGTAGACCGCACGGCTACCCGGACGGCTCGCAGTTTATATCACAGAGTTATAAAACCTCCACTAGAGTTAGGATTGGCGCTGCTGATGCGGCGCTATTTGAAAGTTGAGCGAGTATATGTTTGTTTGGCAACAACACCACAAACCTCATATAGAAGGCATGGGCTCTCTGAGCCCGAAACTTCCAAATGAAACCCGTCATGATAATCCTCCTCCTCCTCCACGTACTGTGAGCTGCTATCATATGGCTGATATGCTTCGCTCGTTGGCATTCTTTGTTATAATTGTTTGGTTTTTACTTTGAGAAGAAAATAATGCCGATCTCCTGTGTAGATTACGGTTGTACTGAGAGACATAAGAAAGGAAGGAATGTATCGTTTCACAAACAAATTATCATTTAATATTATTCCGTGAAAAATATGTAATTATGTATGACGCTTTTTTGTGTAGTTTATGTCTCCTAGAAATATAAAAAAACACACACATCTTTGATTAGAATTATTTGATGCAAAGGTATTTTATCGTGTTAGATCTATAGTTATGAAACTGTCCCTCAGTGCCAAAGAGAAATATTCATAAAAATAAGTATTCTTTCATTCAAAAATACTGAATCGTTTTCATTTAGGCCTATTGGAAATAAAGTGGTTATTTTCGCGTAGAAAAATGATAATTATGTCTGTCTATTTAAAATTTAAATAGTTCTAAGCCCATAATGTGGTGTTGAATTTTATTTACGGCCATCTCGCACCTAAGACTCAGGCCGGGATTGGGAAGGGGAAAGGATTCGGGAAGATGTCGGCCAGGGTCTATGTTGAAGGTGCCAAAACAAGGAAAGTGAAGGTTTAGCGTTGGGTAGCTCTTTAGAAAGAGAAGGTAGTTCTCTTTCACAGATTTTGGCAATTATTGTCATGAATCAGTTTGAAACTAAAATACTGAATACCTGTGTGTTACGAGAAATATATGGCCATTCGAAGGTAAGCATAACTTCTTTTAGTTTCAGCACAATGAAGTCAAGTCTACAACCATTTTGAAATATAATTACAGATAATAGCAAATACAATATTTTATATAAACTCTTTTCACGATTTTTGGATTATTTATGACATTGAAATTTGCTAGTTTTTATACTTAAGAGATGACTGAGAATGCCAATCCTGTTCTTCCAATCATCTTATCATCTGAATTGCTTTAGTTAAGTTATTATATCTCACATTAGAACTCAAAGTGAAAGTTCAGGAGTATACATGCAAACATTGTACAACGGGACATATCATTTGCGAGAATTATTTCACTTCAAAAT
Organism: Lepisma saccharinum; assembly: GCA_022664845.1. Lineage (NCBI taxonomy): Eukaryota > Metazoa > Arthropoda > Insecta > Zygentoma > Lepismatidae > Lepisma > Lepisma saccharinum. The sequence goes on from JAGDQP010015748.1 coordinate 8,296, forward strand.
TATGCATTTGGGACCATTGTGTTTGAGTGTAATAAATTGAACATAGAGAAAGAATACAATTAAAGATTCGTAGATAAATAATTAGCTATATATGAAAAGTGTCTAAAAGTTTTTAACGATATTCAGGCTACCAGTCCCCCATAATTAGACATGTTGGTAATTTTTTTTTGTTGCGCGTAGAAAGTTATTTCCTTGTTGGCACTAGTTTACTTTAACATTGCGAGGAAAATTTTTATGCACCCTACAAACACAGTACATCTAAATAGACCCACAAGTCTAATCATGTATTAACCACTCGTGGTGGGGGTATCACGCTTGCCAAAGGCGCTCAATGTGGCTGGCTTTGGTAGCGATGTTAGTATGTAAAGACAGATGTACACGAGTTTCACTATCACAAAAGTGAAGCGGCAACGTTTCGCCGAAGCGTGTTCACATAATAGGCGAAGAGATGGACAGAGAGGGTTGGTGCTACAGAACCACCATCTTCGCAAATATAGCTTTACTCAGTATAGCGTTTTGATAAACTTTTAGGACATTATTGGTCCCTAAACATGTATATTATAAAGTTCTCTGAAAAATAAGGTAAACACTTTGGTAAACTTTTTTTTATATGGGCCAGTCTAGTAACTTTGGACTTCGGGACATCACGATTCGCTTTTAGCTGTTAAAATCCACACCCATACCGGGACTCGAATACGGGACCTTCGAGCCGATAGCCTACTGCCGCAAACCGCTCGGCCACCCGGCCGGCTTGAAAAATAAGGCATTAATTGAAAGAAAAGAACTAAGCCAGAAAGTAAATAAAGTCGTGATTACTATTTACTTTTATTCTCCTGATGTCTGTCTGCAACTTGACTATTTTTCGTCGGATGAACTGTGGAGACTCCTTGGCCCATCAGACAACAAAAAGTGATAATCAAGTTACAGAGAGAGATCTAGAAAATAAAAGTAAATAGGTAGTAATCACGACTTTATTTACTTTGTAGCTTAGCTCCTTTCTTTCATTCAATATCTCAAATATTTTTTTAGTTGATTGTTTGTACTGTACGAACATTTTGAAAGGCGTTCGGGGCAACTTAAGCTCTGCCTGTGTAACAACTATAATTATACAATTAAAATTACGTTTGGTGCTTGGTAACTCGGTTTCTCTTCTTTTCGTTGATCCAAATATATTTGTCGTACTGGAAATGAGTCACCATGATGTAGGTTGTATATGAAGTCACATGTAATTGTATAGGAAAAAGTCAAAACTGAAGGAATCAATCTCATATTTTTCTAAAATTCTTTCCTTTAGATTTTCAATAATGAATTTAAAAATTTTGCAATAACGAACGACGAAAAAAAAAAAAGAATGCGAAAATTTTGAAATATGAATGTTAAAAGACATGATGAAATGATTCAAGCAGAGAAGAAAAATATTGCACAATGTGCTGCAGGGAATTCGAAGGAAATAGTAAACAAATTTTATAAATGATAATGATATTTGGAAAGTACTTGTTAGATTAAGAATAATTATTTTACTTACAGTAATGACAGAAGATGTAGAAAATGTAATCTCTTCTAAAACAAAGATAGAAAGAAAGTAAAAAAGAAAAGAACGGTATAAATATAAGTTGGCCTGAAAATCTACTCCAACAGTCAAGATGTCGACATAGAAAATAGTCCATATCATGGTTGTGGCTTTATAATGTATTATATGTAATAAAGACCTGGATTTTTATGAATATTATCATATGATATGTAGCCTATGAATGCTTCATTGAGAAGACGTTCAGTGTCTAAAATATTACGTTTCGAAACCAATGTAATTTATTAGATGATAGATGTAAAAGTTTTCCTTCAAATGTTACAGTATTACAATTGTTACACAGACAGATTATATGTCACCTCCAAACGCCTTTCGGAATGACTAATTCACCTGCTTGTGTTAAATAGTCCACTTAAGATCAGTTCTTCAACCAACCACTAAGCTTCTAGCCAACGCTAAATTGAGGCCAAGTCTTATTTTGCACACTATCATTGGCGAAAATCAGACTTGGCCTCAACTTAGTACTGATTAGAAGCTTAGAGGTTGATTGTAGAACTGCCCCTTAGTATAGAAAATGCGTTCAGGGCTTTAAAACTAATTGTACCAGATGCATATTCATCAGACGTTCGATCGACGTGAGTAAATAAGAACGATTAATGGTTACGATAAAGTAAGTAATAAATTAATAATCAATTTCTTTGTTTAGTATGTTGACTATTTGATCTTGATGTATGTAAGATTCTTTATAATTACTAAATAGTTGGTGATTAAATGATATTATTTTCCAACACAGCTTTCGTGTTCACTTTAAATTAAGATCTAGGAAATTGCGAGGAAAACCATTTTTCTTCTTCTCACAAATAATTCATAGATAATGCAGTGGATGATAGTATAATAAGTTGGCAATTAAGCTCTTTAATTCACTGCTTTTACAACCTTCATATATTTTCCTTTCTCTAAAAAGAACTTGTTTGATGGATTAAATATTACACCAAGAGAACTGATGAAACTTTATAGCCGATATTCTACATAAACTGAGCTTAGTAATTCCCGTCAAGTTTAACATATGTATCCCCGAAATTAAAATTACAAATATAATTGAGATCTCCTTGATTTTATTGAGCACTAAAAGTAGAAAGTTTAGATATTGGATATGTTTAAGAATTCATATAATAGAACTATCTAACACTGAATGAAGATAGAAATTATAGTTAAAAAGGAAACAATGAAATCTTCTTGCGTTTAATCTCAAAATTCCTAACTAATGACAAACACGATTTAGTTTGATATTATTATGACTATTATAGTTCAATGACTATAAATATAAGTTACTTTACTTACATATTTCCTTCTGAATTTATATTTATTACGGATGCGAGAAATGAATTATCATCTTCTTAACGAAGCTTGCTTGTTACGTAGACACAGAAATTTGCAACAATGCTTACAAACATTTTATATGAATGAAATATTAACAATGCAACTAATTTTATACATAGAAATTAGCTGTAGTAGTACTTCTATCGTAAAAAAACGCTAAAAGCTCTTCTAGAAATTTACAAAAGTCTACCTCTTTTAATTCAGATGTTAATTGATCAGCCTAAATATCAAACAGGTTATATAATTTAGAGTTTTCTAAGAACTAATAAAATTAATTTTTAATTCATAGACTGTTCCTAAAAACTTCAGTACAATGTTTTCTAAGAACTAATAAAATTAATTTTCAATTCATAGACTGTTCAAAAAAACTTCAGTACAGTGTTTTCTAAGCACTAAAAAAATAATTTTTAATTAGACTGTTCCTAAAAACTTCAGTACAATCTTTTCTAAGAACTAATAAAATAAATTTTTAACTCATAGACTGTTCATAAAAACTTCAGTACAATATGTGTAGTATATCTTCCTTGCTTATATTAACCTTAAAGTCAATTCAGAAAATGCAAAAGCATTTTACTATATTTTACTATATAATATCTGTACAAGATTAATTTCGTAAGATTAATGTTCTAAAACAATCAAATATATTCTGTGCATCTATAGTTAACTCAAGCCCCGTTTATGATGAGATTGTATGTTTTTATTTATAAACTTAGTAAAAAATATTTGTCATGAAAAAAATTAAAAGAGAGAGAGAAAATAACCTAACATCAATGTCAGTTATATGAAACAATTCAGTTTATCACGTGCAATGGACATTGTGGCAATTAGTACAACTCATGAAGTGTTTTTCAACAATGCTAATGGAGTGGGTACAAGGGTAAGTTTCATCTTAAGATTTTTCCATATTTTCGGAGGGTAATCGTCTTCCAACCCATAGTACCAGAACAAGAACAGGAACAGGAATAGCTTTAGCAGTGGTGTAATTTGTAAGTAACATAATATTAAGTATTGCACTGATTATGTTTGGTGACATGTTTGGTGATCAGTCTGGGGTTTGCATTTGTTATTGAGGAAATTGAGTGGTTAATGATTGAAACACCTGACCTATACTTATAAGCTATCTGTTTCGGAAAGCTCAAACCTCAGGTTCAAACTGTAAGTAGCAAATGGCGCAATGTTTGATTTTTCGTACACTCTTGTTCTATGTCGACCGATAGAGTGCCACGGGACTTCTGAAACATTGTATGATACACTGCTTCAGGTGCGATATGTCTGTGAATCACGTTGGGTCGATTCTTTCGGTGTAAAACTCTTCAACGCGCACTTTGCATCTTGTGCTCTAATTGACTATTAACAAGTACATTAAGTATTTTCTCTAGTTTCAAATATATATATAAACGCACACAAAATGTCTGGATAAGTTAGTGAGAAAAATAACACCTTCTCATTTTTCGGGACCGTTTTGTTCTTATTCCTGATGATGTAAATAAAATTTAGAGTGATGCTTTCTCCCTCCGAAAATGAGTTTAGACTAAAATGACTTCCATTTTTGTAAAAGATTGACCGAAGTCCTTTTATTTTTCCTGTTTTATTTCAAAACCTTGAGTTCACCAAATACTATTAAAGCTCACCCAAACCACTGTGTTACTTTTTTAGCACAAATAAATAGTAATTATTTGATTGCTGTCCTCAAAATTCAGGACCGGAGGCTGAAAAATGAAGTAGCTTATATGATTTATCAAATTTAAGGATTTTTTCACACTAAATAAGAATTACTTCTCCAGAAAATGATTTTAGGGATTCCAAACGTATTGCAAAAATTAAAATGCTGCCATTTTTGGTGGAAAACTTGTCAAATGCTTTTGCCGGTGTTTTTTTTTTTTTGTTGTTGTTGTTATTAAAACAAGCCTTGGATTAAGAGAGAAATATACTCTCTCAAACTTCAAAATTGGCATTGTATACTTGTGTTGGACAAAAGAAATGGCAATTATACAACAACGGCCCCCAAAATAGGGGTTAAAGAGGGAGCGGGATGAAAAATGCAGGTTTATAAAGTAGGTCGTATAGGTATCAAATGACAGGTATTTTTCGAATTGAATATGAAAATGACTTAATTTACTAACACCATGTAAGATTATAAACTTACTTATATCTAAACAGATATCGGGTGTAGTATGTGTGTGAAGTATTGAACTTACAGATTTGTAATTTCCGAAGAGGCCCTGTTGCTTTCTTCAAAGGTTGCTGTAAGATTGTAAGGCCCAGTTTCATTATCTCTAATAGAGTTGAAAATTATATTGATAGATTTTAAAATATAATTAATTTGTGTAAACCTTTCGGTATTTGTCATTAGAAACTCATTGGTATGTCAACATCTCTGTCTGTCTCTTTCTGTTTGAATGTGACCTACTTACAGATTTGTTACTTTTAAGATGGTTGTAGTTCATAAGGAATATCTGAAGGTCTGCTGTTGGTATATAAGGGCGGTTTGATATCTAGAATTGAGTTGATATTAATTTTTGAACATGAAAAATAATTTCCTTTCCTAAAGTAATCGCTATCTAAAAATTAGGATCCAATTTGATAAAACTCCTTTAATTTAAAAGTAATTTTCAATTTTACTTTGCATTAGTTTGGTAAATATCAGATAAATAAAATAATTCCTTGAATGTCTTTGAAGATTGTAAATCCGAAGATAGGTAAATCATCAACATCAGACTATGATTCAATTTAACTGAATTTGACGACTAACAAATCGTGAATAATAAGAATGTAAATAAGATGTGTCAAAAATATTCTTGAATAAAATAAATTTAGTGATGACGTATTTTATTGAACACTAATTGTAATTGTACTAAATCTTCCGAGAAGATAAATATTAATGAGCTTCGAAGCTTTAAGTTACTTCTTGAGTCTAGGTCACAGCATGCTGGTTTACTTACCAGTGGCTGTTGGGTGTTCTCACTTGGTTTACCATCGCTTGTATTAAATACTGCTCGTAACGATAATACAGAGTAATCCATATAAATAAACCTTTACATTTCAATTACTTATGGAAGTGACAGTGAATTTGAGATTGCATTGCATTGTCGAATTGGCTTTAGAAGAATCCATTTAGCGGCCATCGCTGGAATTAAAATGCTATTGTTGTCCATAATTGACTATTGTTAAAAAGTTGAACAGTAAAGGCCTATTACTAATAGGCTTTATTTTCTAATGCGACTTTGGCTTTACTATTTCTACTAGTACGTACTACTACTACTGCGGCTACCACTGCTTTTAGGTCTCTTAATAGCAAAGCTATAGCAAAATGGACTTTCTATTCCCGCTCATTGTGTTAGTCCGTCCGTCTGTGTCTAGAAATTAGATCTCAGGAATTACAAGGTGTAGAGAGATGCTTGAGATGTTCTTGGAAAAGTCTTAGTTAAACCAGCTCAGAGCCCTTGGAACCGTCTTGATTGGTGCAGTGATTCAGTATTGCCAGCCCACTTTAAAAATCAATTCTTAAGATTGCTTCCATTCAGTTACACGTAGCTGCACCAAACATTATTCGACACAATATAAATACATTCAGAGAGCATACGTTGCCGAGAAATTCACTTACCGGTGTTCCTAGCCTATTTTCTATAAAATTGTCTATTTTCATATTGCTTCTATTATTTTAGTCATAGCAGCACCAAACTTGGCATAAACATTGTTTGACTCAATACGACCATACCACAGCTATTCCCGCTCCGCAGGAATCCCGTTGTCAGTATTGTCAGTCAATGCAAAGTATATCTCTTGAACCATAAGGTATAGAGAAATACATTATGTGCCTTTCGAAAGGTCTTAGTTAGATTAGCTCAGAGCCGCCGAAATAGTCTTGATGGATGTAGTAGTTCAGTATTACCAGCACATTTAAAAAAAAATAATGATTCAAATTGTTTCCACTCAGCTACACCTAGCTGCACCAAACTTGGCATAAATATTATTCGACACAAGTACTATGATTGTTTTCCGAAACTAAGCACTGCAGTTGTTAGTGTTGCCATCCTATTTAAAAATCATGCTTGTATGGCTAAAACGCTATCAAGGGACCGAATCCTTTGCAATTGTAAGTAGAATTGCAGCTCTAACTTTTTTCCGCTGCTGCTGCTACTACTACTACTACTACTTCTAGTTCAACAAATAATAATAGTGCTACTCCTTCTGACTGCTAATACTACTACTACTACAACAAACTGCTAATATGCCAACACACAAGTAGATGGTGAGTGCGTAAAGCCAGCGAGTCGGTCACCGAAGTAATTTCAAGCGAAAGTTACGTCAACGCGGAGAGAGATTGGGTAATTTTGTGTCACGTAATTTGTTTTTAAAAGCAAACCTTTCTAACGTGACTTCTCTAAACTATTTCCGTGAAGTGCGTAAAGTTTTGATAATGCGTATAATGAAAAAAGAATCTAATCTGACTTGTCTTACCTGTGTCATGAGTTCTGTAAAATATTGAAAAATGCAAAAGAGAAATTAACATTAGGTTTCGAAGCTACTTGTGTGTTGAGAGAGGAACAATTGTTTATAAGTAAAAAAGAAGTCAGAAATATCATCTGAGAATCAACCCGTGCCTCACTACCAGCACTCCAACGTTCTACCCACTAGAGCACAGGCTCTCAAGAACGAGTGCTTCTCAATATCCTTTGTTTCCACATCAAAGTTGAGGGTGTTAGTACAAACTTCTGGAAGGTTCATTCATAATAAATATTATATAACTGCTTTTGTTTGTTTATAGTTTATTTTTGGCGTTTTCGTTTTTACCTTTAGAATTTTTAATATTAAATTATTATTCAGTATTTAGCAGGATTTTGTTTTCTTAGTTCACGGCACGTTTAATATCTCTTTCGTAGGGGTAAATTGTTTACGTGTAGGTATAAATAAAATGCATGAGAATTTTGAAACGTATAAATAAAATCTACATAATTATATAGAGCTCCATACACTTCTAATATGTCTGCTCTTTCATCAGCTTTCGAGCACTTCCCGCTGAACTAGAAGGCTGAAATTCGGCATGACTATTCGTGGATAGATTGGAATTTTGAAAAAAAAACAAGTCAATTAATCGGTTACGTATGCCAACCTCAAACCTCGGGTATCGAAGATACACTTTTCATTAATCTAAAAAAACTGAAATTCGCCATTAAGATTGGTTTTAAAAGCCATAGAACACAACAATGAACAAGTTTTTTTTGTTTCTAATGAAGAGAGATTTTAGAAACAGAAGGAATATGTTAAAATGTCTAACTACACTAGTGTCCAAAATTAAAGCAAGATGAAGTAATCTCCACAGAAATAATATATTTCTTGAAACACTTGGTATTACAGGAAGGTAACCATGAGTAGGGTATACAACGAAATCGAAACCGCAAAGGAACAGCATTTAAACTTGATAAATACACAATACAGTTCAATCTCAAAGTTGCAAAATCACAAACGGATACAAGCCAGAATTATAATAATATCAGAAAACAAAATAAAGTGAGAACCCCCTCCAAATGGAGCTTAATAGGGTATATGGCCACCCCTAGAAGCGATACAAGTCTGACAACAATGCTGCATAGTACGAACAGGTGCAGCGAGAAGATCTTGTGGTAGTTGCTCCCATTATTCTTGCGGAGCTTTTGTGAGAGCATGAAATGAGATGGGTGGCCATGATCGCAAAGCAACTCGCCTTGCTAGGTTGCCCCAAACATGTTCAGTTAGATTTAAGAGCGGTTAAAATGGCCACTGTAAAATGGCAATAGTTACAGTTTCAAAAAAGTCGTCCACCAATACATCTCTATGAAGGCGGGCATTGTCATCGATCAGGAAGAAATTTTATCCCACATTTTGCCTTAACTCTCTTAAATGTACTGTCAAGATCTGGTCGCGATATCTGGTAGCAGTTTTGTGTTGTGCATTCACCCTGGTGGTTTCTCGTAGAGGAGTACTTCAGGTGCTGCTAATATTGGCCCACAACATCACCCCACCACTTCCGTATTGATCACGTTCGATGATGTTGGAAGAATTATATCCTATTCCCTGTTCTCCCCAGATGATGCACCATCGAGAATCAGACTATAGAGTGAACCACGACTCATCACTGAATAATACGAACGTCCAATTTTCATCTGCCCAATGACTGTAATCTCGACAACATTCTAGACGATTCCTTCTCTGTTCAGCGTTCAAAGGCACACGAACTACTGGTCACCTTGCATACATTCATTTTTCGCCTAGCCTTCTATCCACAGTTTTCCGAGATATCTGTCTTTGTGTTGCAGCACAGTGGTCTGATGCCAATTGACGGATGCTACTCCAATTGTGGCGCCTGGCTTTTATCAGCAAATAAAAATCTTCGCTTCCAGATGCAACTCTTGGGTATCCTTGACCGGTATTCTGGACGTGTCTTCAGGGTCAATCAACAGTCTCCAAGATGATTAAGCACTGAGGAATTCACTCTGAGTTATCTGACTACTTTGGTCTGTGACTGTCCAGTTCCAAGTCCTCCAATGGTTCTGCAGCATAAAGCGTCATTTAACAGTCGTCCTTTAGAAATTTTAAAGCTGTTCAGTATCATTGGGATCATCTGACTTTAATAAACACTGATAATCAACACCTTCGTATACTTTAGTAGACGTCATTTTTCAGACTAGGGCTGAAGTTATTTAGTATACCAGCACCAACCCTTCGTTTCTACAATTAACTATGTCTTTTTACATTAAAACGATGTTTTTAACCATGAATAGTTATCATACGACATTTTAAAACAATTTATCACTTTTGCAAATTTTACTTTAATTTTGGACTGTCTAATCATCGACTAAGTAAAAGATTTCGACAATCTTCAATTTATTATTAGAAAGTTTCAAAAGAAGACCGTTATAATTTTTATTCGTCTATTTCCTTTCTAAGTTTAGTTAGCTCTTAGGCATTTCTTAGCTTAAGCTGGAATATGGTTGGGGAAGAGTCATGAGAATAATGTGTGAAGCATGCTCAGCTTAATGCAATTGAAGAAAAGACCCTGGAAAATATCCAGGATGGCCAGTGTTGAGCTCGATATCAAGATATTGTGAATGTGAAGTCTACACGTTTGACCAACTGAGATTCTGCCGATCGAATGTGGGAGAGAGAGAGAGCAGTATTACTAAGATATGATGTAGTTAATGAAGAATTTGCTAGGTGGCCTACTTTAAGTGTTTCATTTATTTCTTAATTGGAATCCTAAATAATAATACTCTTAACAATTACTTTCATCACACTGCGTAATTTGCTTTGAGAAATATTTTCTGAAAATTCCACTGAAACAGAGCTTAGTTCTAGGTTGAGAATGAGAGAAAGTCACCAGCGAATAAAATACGTACTGAAAATTAAAAATCCTCACCAACAGTTCTCCATAAATGCTTGTTCCAATGTGCATGAAACCCACATACATTTTAGCGGCAAAGGTTCATCAATTTAAAGTATGGTAATTTGGTGTAGTCATGATACGAGATGTTATCATTACCGTCATGGTAACCGTCATTGGTGCAATCAGTGTTGCCACCCTGCATAGACAGAAAAGTAACCCACAGTAACAGAACAAATGAAGTTATGTTGTATCCTTATAAGAAAATATGAACCTTCTATTCGCTAAGCATAGAACATATTTTTTTTATTGTGAAATGAGTAATAAAATGTTTTGTGTTGAATTTCTTATTTCATTTCTTAGAACATGTCTTTATTATAGCTAAGTAAATTTCTTGAGAGGAATGAACTTCAGCAAGCAATAAAGAGAAAAGGATTTTACAAATATAGATAATATTTAAAGAAAGCTTTTCAAGTTAAATGAAACTGAATTCAGACATTTTAGTTTAGTTTTTAACTTCGTACGGTATGGGGAAAAGTCATTATTTTGATTATGAAATAGTTTGAAGGACATTGAGAAGCGTTTACTTGTACAATGACGGAATCAGTTTATAATGACGATAAATCACATTTATATTAATGCATGCATTCCAAGGGAGGATTTGGAATAGAGACCCTGGGGGGGCAATTACTTAAAAGCTATTGTTTACAATGAAACACATAAAGTCATTCTGAAGTATTTGGCGGGTGGGGTGGGGGAGTGCAATGACAGTGAACAAGTTTGATAAGAACGCTGCCTTTTTTATGTTTTCTTTGTCTTTATAATATTTTGCGATCAATATTTCTTTACAGAATATATTTGCTTTCGCAATAGGCTGTTGAAGGTAACGCAGAATACATTTTTTCTTGGTTCAGATGTTCACTACATGGTACAATGCAGAAACCACTTGACCGTTTAGCTGTGGTACTGGCAACACTTAAATTTAGATTCTCCACAATGTTTTATTATTAAGCGCGTATAGACTACTTTTATAAATAAACCATAGGTAAATTTGAAGAGAGAAAAAACGTGAAGTTTAATCTACACTTTTTATGTAAAGGCTCACAATTCCATTTAGTTAAAAATAAATTATGGGTGTCGACACAGCAGCATCTAGAATAACTTTAGTAGATGGCAGGAAAGTCTTATCAAATTTTGAACTAAATTACACATGTTTACACTTTAGCTTGGCTCCTAATAGTTATTCTGTACATTTTGAAAAATCAATACTCTTACGGCTGCTATTCTAAAGTTTTGCAAAGTGCAGAGATTCTTAAATATTTGAAATTCCAATAAAGTGGCCTCAAATACTGGACTTGATCATTCTCTTATTAAAGACAAACAAATAATTCATATTCAAGAGATAGCGGTCTTTGATATTTTTGGAAATGTGTCATCAATCAGCTCGTTGGTACCTAATTAACATCTAACTTAATATTTTTGAAAAATGAAGTATAGAGTGGAAAATGTATAGTTTAGAAGTCATGTTTGGTATCCTCTGGATTAGTTGAAATATATTTTGTAAATGTATCAATCAATTTATAACATCTAATTTAGTATTTTTCAAAATGTAAAGTTTGGGAAATATATATAGTTTAGAGGAAAGTTATAATGCTATACAGCCTATTCGAATCAACTAAGCGTATTGGTAAAAACGTGGTTGCACAAAGGACGATTCTATTGATCTTATAAGAAAGGAGAAGTCCTACAGGATCCTTTATAAAAGAGGAATAGAAATCCCCACATAAAAATAATTAACGAAAGCTAGAAATTTGAGAATGTTAACATTATATCGTGATTAATGAAGCGTCACCTTTTGTGGAACTTTGTTCATATCTTATTCCATGAACTTCCTTTGCAGTGACTTTCATGAATTTTTATCATTAGAGAAATCATTCTTGAGACCTGTTTCTGGAACAATAATCAAGTAGAGGATAACAATAGTATTTGTTAAATTCAAAGGCCCGTTTCTTGAAATTCTTCAGCTGAAAACTACTCTCTAATTTGAATCAAAATAATATTAAAGAACTTAAAAAAATAATTAAAATGCATTCATCATTTTGATTTTGATTTCCTTCTTTTGCCTTTAGTATTAAAAGTGTTTCTAGATGTTCATCATATTTGTTCTATCATGTGACTTTAAAGTATGCTAATTTTGTTGAATAGGTTGGATCTGTTGTCACACCAATAAATAGGTAAATGAGTGTTTAAGTCACCAAAATGGCACTTAAAACGCCACCCATAACAACGAGTAAATCTACTTTTAATAGATTGAAGCGTTGTAACAGTTTCAAAAGTTTAAACAGATAGTTCATCGGGAAATAAAAATATTTTGATGCAAAATGACTGGAGATAACTATAATATATAAAATGGTTTGATTAGTTATGAAATGAAAAAACTGAATTTGAAACTAAATTCTACTTCCAACTAAGTTCAACTATGCATACAATTCCCTTAGACTCTTTAATGATAGAAAATAGACTTCCTTATTCCTACTGTGGGTAAGCATTTAAACTTACCTCCGAATTAATATTCTTTTGTTTTCCGCCACATTAGTTTTGGATTTTATTCCAAGTTCGTTTCTCCAGATTCTTTATGTCGGATGCAGAGACAGCTGACAAGCATTTCTCAGCCTGAAACACGTGTTGAAAACGTATTAATACTAAATATTAAAAGAAACCAAAAAAAATGATCATTCATTATTTAGGAATAAAATTATAGTGGAAAACAAAACATACAATATCAGTTAAACGGAGAGAAAGAGAAGGGGCGAAATAGACAGACGGACACACACACACACACACACAGAGAGAGAGAGAGAGAGAGAGAGAGAGAGAGATAGGTGATGAGAGAGAGGGGGGATGAGAGAGAGATTAATATTTTGAAACCACATCTAAAGTCCAAAACTGGAAATATTTTAGATTAAAATATCATTCGAATCAGTTTTCGTCTGAAATCAATGTCATCGTGGTCTTGAATAAAGAAATAATAACTTTCTGACAATGCGAACGCACAACCGTGTGCTGACATGGACAGCACTATAAAAACAGCTTAGTAAATTTTCAAAATCTTGATATATTAGTGTCTCACAACTTTGTTTCTTTCGACTTGTGGCGGAATATGGCTGAGTTGCGTGCATTATTGTTGTTGCGTGTGTATTTGTCCCGCCGGGGAAATTGTCTGAATGTACTGAAAAATAAAAGTAACAAGCAAACTTTAAATTTCTCGTTAAACTGTGAAAGAAAGAAAGTAAAGTCAGGAACATGTTGGTGCACGTTGATGAAGACAGTACCATGAAGGGAACGGCAGTGTAGAAATGGATTAAACGTTTCTGTGAGGGGAGAGAAAACATCACTGATGGAAAGAGCTTAGGGCGGCCAGTGACAAGCAGATGTGAGGGAAAAATTGCAAACATTCGTCGAATTATACGTCAAATTCTTCGGTTGAGTGGGAGAATCAAAGAAGACAACCGACAGAAAATAACTTAGGCAATCTTAACTGAAAATCATGGTATCTACAAGGTATGTGAAAAAATGGCACCACAGTTACGCTCATATAGTATTGTTTGTACTAGGTTTTTTCAGCCAGGAAACAAATAACTATATGGGAACACCCTCACTATTTACTTGATGTGCCCCCCCAAAGACTTGTTTCTTTACCCGAAGACAAAATAAACATTGAATACATTTTTATGACATTCAGCACATCAAGAGTAATACGACAACGGCTCTGAAGGGCATTCCAGAAAGCTAACTAAATAACTAACTCTATGGCTTATGCAACTCGCATGTTCATCGCCGCAGTAACAACCGTTCGCCACTGGATTGTATCCTGGGCAATATCAAGCCAGTTTTCATCACGAACACCTACTTTTCGAGTATATCTTCTAATATTGTCCTCCCAACGACGTCTCGGTCTTCTCAATGGCCTCCTTCCATTAGGTCTTCCAACCAGGATATAATATAATCTTCGTTTTCCCCCCATCCGAGCTACATGCCCTGCCCACCTTAGTCGTCGCGATTTCATTATTTTTACGTCTGGTGAATCGTACAGTCCGTGGAGTTCTTCATCAAAACCTTATTTTCAAATACGCGTAATTTATATTCATCTGCTAGGGTCATACTCCAACTTTCGCAACCGTAAAGTATTACCGGCAGAATAGCAGTTCTGTTATTCAATTTTCTTGATATTAATCACGATGTTAGAAGTTTCTGGACTGAATAGAAACGTGCGTTGCCCGATAATAAGCGACTTTTTATTTCTTCCGTGACTTTATTTTCGCTTGTTACGTATGCTCCCAAGTATTTAAATTTGTTTACTTTCTCTATGACCTCACCCTTAATTCTAATGTCTTTATCTCCTTCATGCTCTGTGTTTCGGCTTGTTATCATGTATTTTGTTTTATCTATGTTTACCTGTAGACCTATCTCATCGCACGCTTCTACTAAGGCATCGGTGTTGCGTTGTAGTGCATCTATATCGTCCCCTATTAAATCTTCATCATCCACGTATACAAACAGTTGATTCAAACCATTCAATGATTGTCTCTTTCTGTCCCCTTTATTTTTTTTAAAATCGCATATTCTAACGCAAAGTTAAACACTAGTGGTGATAAGGCATCGCCTTGTTTCAATCCGTTGCGAATCTTGAAACTATCTGACATATTGCTACCTATCCATACTCGACTTAGGGGGTTGTTCAGGCACATCTTCGCTAGTTGAACCAATTTTTTCGGAATTCCAAATCGTATAACTTTTTCCTTTTGATATAATCATATGCTTTCTTAAAATCAATGAATAGCTGATGAACCGTCCCACTGTATTACCATTTCATCACCAAAATTTGTCTCAACGCGAAAATCTGGTCCAACTTGGATCTATTTCTTGTAAATCCACATTCGTGATCTCCAATTATTTCATCTACATATACACTTAGGCGTGTTAACAGAATATTACTTAATAGCTTGTAACAAGTTGGAAGTAACGGGATTCCGCTGTAATTATTAAAGTCCGATTTATCACTTCTTTTGTAAATCGGAACTATAATTGAGGTTTTCCATTCCTTTGGAAGCTCCTTCTTTCCCCATATATCATTTATCAATTTATGTAGTACGTTGATTAGTGTCGTTCCTCCTACTTTATTTAACTCAGCTGGGAGATTTTCTATTGCTGGTGATTTGAAAATTTTCAAATTATTTATCGACTTTTCGATCTGGATCTCGCTAGGTTCGGGTATCCAAGGACCGAGCTATAGATTTAAAATTCCTCTGTTTGTTCCCCGTTTTGTACAGCAAGAAGTTTGTCGAAATAACTTTTCCACACATCGACAATTTTAGTCAGATCAACTAGAAGATCTCACCGATCATTACTAATCATTCCTAACCTCGGCTGGTAATCTTTTCGGCATGACCCATCTTTTCTTAACGAGTTTACCCTTTGTATAGATCTCGTATGGTATTTGTCTTGCCGTTTTCCTCTATCTCCTGAATCTTCTGCGTCAGATATACTAGCTTTTAGTTTCTGACCCCGAGTGTGGCGTTTCGTTTCGCGTTACTGTAGTGCTTGATATTTGCTTCGCTTTTATTATTTAGCCAACGTTGCCTTGCTTGTTTTCGTTCCTCATGAAGTTTAATGCATTCTTCATCAAACCAAGGTTTGTTTTTCTGTTGTTTCTTCTCACCTACGCGTTCCTTCGCTGCGCTCTTAATTGTTTCACGAATTGCCTCCCACATCTTACTTACATCAATTTCATTATTAGTGTCATCATTATTTGTACTCGAGTCAAGGATTTCGAACCTATTTGAGAGTTCTAGTTGGTAATCTGCTTTTATGCTCTAATTATTTAATCGTTTAACTTCGAATTTCAGTTGTTTTGAGCCCTTGCTTTCTCTCTTCGCGATGCATAACTTTTCCCTTACCTAGTTTGTGATCACTAATTGATGGTCTTTGTCACCTTCAGCTCCTCTGTAGGACCTAACATCCATTATGTTGGTGTGTCTTCGTCTGTCTACTAATATGTGATCGATCTGGTTCAGAGTTTTTCCGTCCGGAGATACCCATGTGTATTTGTGTATGTCTTTGTGTTCAAAGTACGTGCTCTTTACCAGTAGGTTTTTCGAAATCGAGAAAGTTATCAGTCTTTCTCCATTGTTGTAGGTCTTTTCGTGAAGGCTCTATTTGCCTATAGAAGGTCTATATTTTTCTTCTCTCCCTACCATTGCATTTAAATCACCCAACACTATATTCGAAATATACTTCGGCATTCAGTCAAACAGTCTTTCTAGCTCATCGTAGAATATATCTTTCTCGTTATCAGTAGCCACCTCGGTCGGAGCATAGACGTTTAACAAAAATACTGTTAATCATTGGAAGAGTAAAATTAAGTGCCTAGTGGTTGTAGCTCACGTCGTAGAGCGTAGGTTTAGCAATCGGAATGACCTTAAAATTGTGTAAAATATTGTTACATGTATGAAAATTAAATGGTTCTTGAATAATTGAATCCTGCAGTTAATAAATAGTATGAAAAGGTCTTTGAGCGTCGACTTAATAACCTGAAGGTCTTGGGAACGATCCCAGCAGCTCCCCATCATGTCTGAGGATTTTTTGTTTTTTGAAGAGGCTTTCCAGTCATACGAGCAATATTCTGGGATGGTACCTACTAACAAATCCCTGATCTTACAACATTCTCTGTTTCACCTTATATTGGTCTTAGCCTAAAATACCTAAAGACCATCAATGAATTTTTAAAAAGTCATAAATCTGCATTGGATATGCTGTGCGGGCTTCAAATTTTCTCACCTTGATCATCCAGATTGAAGTTTTCTTTCCTTACTTTTAATGACAGCTGGCGAATGTTGATATAATATCTTGACGAATTCATGACCAGTGTCTGCCGTTCTCAATGCATAGATTCCCAGGAAAGGATAAAGAACTATGGCGAAAATAGTACTGAAAATATAATTTCTTTGCCAATGCAAGCCAGTCATTTTATTAGCGCACCCGCATGGAAGTCAGTGAATAAGGGAAGATATAGGGTTTGTTCTATCTGTCTGCACCCCCCCCCCCCACACACACACACATACACTCCCGAGATCTCAGCAACTACAAGTCGAGAGAGTTGAGCCATACACCTTTGGATTCGTCGCGATCTCAAACGGCGGGGAAAATTATGACTTTGACTCTGAAAATGGCAGTCCCTGGCATTCGCTTGGACTCCATTTGTCCCAATGGCTTTAACTCTTTATTTTGGGTGCATTATAAGATAATTTCAATTTACACGTGGACGCTTTGGTTTTGTCTACAATAAAACTAATAATTAGCTTGTTATAAATATTGAATACTTCAATTTGCATTTTTAATTGTTTCGTGCGTGCAACGTTTACTAGCTCACTTAAACATTGACTGCTCCAGGCAAATATAATTTGCAATCAACTCTACACAATGGACCTGCTATTTAGGGCGTCTTCTCCACCTGATGAAATGTAACAGTAAACCATCATATATTTACTTATTTTTTTTCTGGGTAGAACATCAATTACCATTGTCAGATAACATATAATTACTATAAAACTTCGTTAATATGTACTTCGAAGGTCCGGACATCATATTTCGAAAGCTTGAGACACATCCACTTACTATTATTGAAGGCAATTGTCTGCAAAGTGTCCTAACAAAATATAGACAATTATTTCGTAGTAGTTTCGAAGCAAGCTTTTCGATTGAGGTAAAAGCAGGTCCGTTTGGCACATTGTCAACAGCTTTATCCATTTTAGGTCAACTCTCGAAGTGGGTAAATATAACTTAGTAAATCCTTAATGGATATTTTTTGTGAAGCCATGTATCAGCAGATTGTGATTCTGTTGTTTCTTCCTGGATGTCTCTCCTTCAATTCTAGGTTGGAATCATGAACATTTTTACCAGTTAGGACCATGACAGAACTCGATTATAGAATCAATTACTATTCAAATAATGCAATTCTCCCTCATCAGTGCTCGGCAAAGAGCTCAACGTATGTATTAAAATGTGAAATGATAATAACAGCAACAACGGAAACTATATTACCTTCATTCCAAGAAATAGTAGATCAAAACGAGGGAAAGTTGTAAAATACGTACCATCTTGAATTAAACTGACGTTCACTTCTTCATTAGAAAAACCTATTTGCACTGCATATGTTAAACACTTCTAAATTTGCTTAGTGATATCCATTATTATACCTTGATTATTATATTTCAATTGTTTATCTTAAATATTTATGTTATTAATTGTTGCAATTTAATGAAAATATTTTGATTTCTTTCGACGGTTTACTTTTTAATACATGTACACTGTTTATATAGATTTGTACACTGATTTGTATTATATTCGGAAAACGAGGCCTCTGCAAGTATATACTAGCGTATTTATGCAATGACACGAAAGTTTGTACTAGTCCAGGAATTTGAAAGAGCCAAAAGCAAGAAAGATTTTAGTTGTACCATTCTGTCATAATAATTAGTGATATGTAAAAATAATATTGACCTAATGCCTTACTTTATTCATATGTAGGTTATTCCTTCTACTTTTGAGTATCCGATATTCAAACTATCAAATTAGGAAGCTTACAGAATGATATTGCTCACAGAAATTAAAGCTGTAAGAGTCAGAACATTTAAATGTGTGTATCGTTTGTTTTCTCTTTGTGTTTTCACGTGAACACTAACAAGTATTAATAAAATAAAAATATTGTCCATACTGACAGTTTTATTTATCGTATTTTAGAAGCGTCATCACCTTCGACTTTAGAACAAAACGCGTTACTACTAAACAGGTTATAGGGCTGATTGTCTTAATCACGACTGTATTTTTGGACTATCTTTTAGATAGCCGCCAGGTGGGACGAAATCTTTATCAACTTATGAACGCCAACTTAATTCTTATCTGGTTAGTGTTGTATCTGGAAAGTTCAACATAATATTGCAGTATAAAATTAATGATACGAGCTGCGATATTCATTTTATCACCTCCACACTCGCACAGAAGTGCTTCCAAAAACTTGTGTATCGCTTAGTCAGCCCATTTCAATAATTGAAGAAGTAAACTTTTATAAATGGTTTTGTAATGTACTTCTTTACTTTCTCGAACGATCGTGACCTTTTTCAGTATTTGTGCAGAATAGGAGGAAGGACATTTAACTGCTATTAATTTACATTATACAGGTTAAATACGAAGCTTACGAATTAAGGTTACTATAAGTTTTGTGAGTGGTGTCCCTTGAAACAGATGGGGACTAACCAAAACATTATTCTAGGTACCATTTCGGCATTGTGTTGGAACTAAGAAAAAATAGGAAAAACTTTAGTGAAAATACCCACAAGATCAAAATGTGCTTCAGTTTCATTTTTCAGTTGTAAGCAGCTTAAGTTTAGTTGGATAATCTCAAGTCGCTTCGAAGGAAATTCCAAAAGAAACGGTGCTGTATCACAAACGGCCAATGAACTTTGTTCAACTAAATCACTTTCACGCTCTGAGAGCTTTTCTTGAATATTTATAACATTTATTTCAGAAATAACTCTGACAACTTTGATTAAATTTTGTACACATCTAGGAAAGAGACCCTTGGGAGCATTTTTTTTTTTTTAAAAAAAGTTATCGTTTAAAATGAAACATTTAAAAGTGATTCTGAAATGACTGGAGGGGTAATGCCCCCCATAAATCCTCCCATGTTTGTATTAATTAATGGTTGTCGTTGAGTGAGGACGGATTTTATTGCTCTCTTCGGTGAAAAGTTCAGGGAAGGTCTGTGTGGTGAAATGTCGAAAATGGGCATTTCAACCAGCAAGTGGAGAATGAGAATCGAACAATACTGTGGTTGTGCTGTATAAAAAGAAATCATAAACAGAAGTTTTCCACGCGAGTGACACAGCAAAACTATCATTTGCGTTCGGTTTCATTGAGGTGACATTATCGATTATCTTGGGGGTAGAATTAAATCCGGATCCCTCAAAAAGTGAGTTCGTTCGCGTAGTTGAAGGAGGTAATGAATGGAGTTAAGTTATCGAGTGAGAGCATTGTGGGTGAGCTGAAAAGGCTCAATGGTACAATGGTTTCTCTTCAGAAGCGTGTATATAATCTTGAAGAAGAGAACAAACTGGCAAGAAATGAAATAAAGGACCTCCATTGTTACACGGACTATTTTGAAAGTAAACGTAATTATCTCAAAAACACTCAAGAAGACAAAATGTAATTTTTGGTGTGGGAGAAGATGAAAATGAGACATGGAAAGCATCCGAAAGCAAAGTTAGGGATATAATACAATCGCGCCTTTGAATCATACTTACTCCGGATGATCTACAAAGAGTGCATCCATTAGGCCCCAAGAGAAGCGATAGACCACGTCCAATCATTGGTGGATTTCTCCGAAATAAAGCTAAAGAAGAGGTCTTACGGAAACAAAAAATTATTGCGAGGTTCAACGATATTCATAGAAAAAGATTTTTTCTCAAAATGTAAGACAAGAGTGGAAGCAGCACATGAACAGATGCAAGGGAACATTGACACAGTGCTTATTTACGCTATAGATATCTCGTAGTGAACGGATGAACTTCATTGCTTTTAGTAGTGAAGCTTAATTTCTGAGGAATACGCAACAACGGTTTTAAAAATTCCAAAATTAATTTTAAATTATTAATTAAAGTTGAAATTCAGATTGATTTGCAGTTGTCTATTTTTGGAAGAGTACCTCTTAATTTTATACAAAAACAAGTAAATGAAAATACATTGAATCTCTTCTCTAAATAACTCGAGATATAAATATGTTCTTTGTTAATTTGATTTACCAGAGATATATAAAAGCCTCTTAGAGTCGATTCCCTGTAATTTCATTTCTGAATTTGTTTTTTGCAGTCAAAACGGATATTAACTAGGAGAACAATCACAATCTGTCACGTGTAAAAACAGAAATTCGCCAATTCATTCTATTTATAAGTTTAGAACTATTGTGAAATGAAATTATCAAGTAAGTTTTGAGTATATATAAAAAAAAGTATTCGAGAGTTTTATATATATATAAGTCAATGTTGTGATATATATATATAAGTCAAATATGATGTTTTGAGTAAAGATAATGTTGGGAAACTAAGAGCAGCGTAACAGCTGGATTACCAGGAATTTTCGCAGGAGCAGACCTACACTAAGAAAAGTTCCGAGAATATACCGACCTGGAAACTAAACCTTGGAGAAAATGAAAAACCCGTATTCTCTCTTAAGAACCTGTATCCACTAAGTTTTCTTTCATCCTGAGCGAGACACAACATCATCTTCAGTGCCGGAGAATGATGAGGTTGGAACATCCTCGCCTTTCCAGTCACATTGTCAGGACTCATTTGTACCTTAATGCCTCGGCTTCCTTGATAGAAAAAAAAGACTATCAGTACTCGAAGAAAGAATTATATTTTGCTTATGTATAAAAGACGTCTAAATGGCAAATTGAATAATCTAATTGTAAAATATCAAAAGATTCTACCTTCAAAGTATGAAATATATATTAATGTTTAGCCCTTATTTTGTGTTTTACAGATTACTACCAGGTGGAAAACGGTCAGGAAATTCCAAAGCATTAGAATGAAGAGAAAATCTGATAGACAAGCAATTCAGAAGGTAATTACTTCAAATATTAAAACTTTGTTTTTCTACTAAATAAATTATTTGACAGGTCATAGGAATAGAGTTCAGAAAACAAAGCGTCGGGTTAGTTTTATTGGTTAGCATACTCTCTTCTGTATTCGTGTAGCCTCGGATTCACTTTGCGTGTTCATTAGGTTAATTGGTTCACAGTACAAACGTCACAGATCCTAGCTGGGAATAGCCAAACTGTGACACGCACTCAAACAATCCAGGAATATAAATAGGGTCGCCAGGAGTCTAGAGTACCCTCGCAACGCATCTAACTAAACTCTAGCTCCAAACATTTTCTTTACCCCAGACGAGCGGTGCAGAAATGTCTTCCAGATTTAAGAATATCTGGGAAAGAGGATTCCAGATCCTTGTGATTGCTGCTAAAAGACAGTAAAGCTGTACGAGGGAGAAAATACCGATAAGGCGACACCTCCAATCTTTTTAATTAGATCGTCGGTTCATACTCTGAAGTACCAGCTGGTTCAGATAATCAATAGTTAAAGAAAGAAACAAAAATCCATACTTGGGAATAATATCATACGATCATACGCATAACGATTCACGTGTCACTCATACCGCATCTTTACTCACTTCGAAGTCTACAGGGTGGCAAAAGACCATGTCTTACCTTTACCTTAGTATGGCCCACACCTGTAGTCTGGAATCGCAATTCCTGAAATAAAAACTACGAACACAAGGAACGGCGGTCTCGACTCAACCTAAACGTAGTGTCATAACACAAATGCAAATAATATATCTTCACACATATCACTTAAAGGAGTCACTTCATATATCATAACGCAGTATCTGCAGAATTTTATATATAGTTCTTTTCCCAAGTTTCACATCACAGTTGATGAAAGAATCCTATCACTGGCCTTCAGATTTATGAACCAAATTTAATCTAATTAAAACGCATCTCTCAAAACTCTAGGATAACCGAAACAGAGAAATAAATTAGTATTAATTGCTTTCAAAATTTACTTAATTGTGGATAACGTAGTTAAATTTGGATGAATATCATGGTAAACGTTAAATAAGTCACTGCACAACACAAATAATATCACACACTGTATATGGATACTCAACTAATGCCTTACGTAATACTTAGTTAACTGAGAGGTTGTATAGACTATGTTCATTGAAAAGAAACTCAAGATGTTGGAAGAAATATAAAGATTTCAAAATTTCAGTTTATTCGTCGGATGTTTCACAATATTAGCTTTCGGAGGTAATAATTTCATTAAAATCAGAACAGAATTAAGATTATGCTGTCGAAATCAAACAAAGTTGTATCTTCTATCTTTTTTTAGAACATTATGAATTAATTAAGCGAAAACGGAAGTTGGTTTCGCAGATATAAATGTTCATAATTTCTATAATAATTAATACATTTTGCTGAAATCTTCACGAGATAGTCCAAAAGCATTCCTATTGAATTTAGAAAAGGTTTTAACACATTATTTCATACAGAAATGGAGTTATTATACAAAACATACCTTGACGAAAGAAACCAGTTTGCTTTATAGTAGGCGTGACGTCATGACAGATGATTACTACATTATACAAATGACTCTTTGAATAAATATTGGAATATGCAAAATAATGTTATAAATATGACAATTAAACGGAGAATAGTGGACCAATATTAAATAATAATTCCGAGGTTTTAAATTTACAATTAAAGTTAAAATTATCAAAAAGCTGTACGTAAAAATGGTCGAACAAACATTGTCGCTAATTTGACTAATTGCGGTGATGTATGGTAGGTGTTAACATTGCTTAACTGGGAATTTGTAATATAATTGGAAACTGGGAGACTAAAAGTTGGCATTTGATTATTAGAATCTAACGACCCGATACTTAAAATGTAGGAATTCGGTTAATAGCTACTGAATCTAGTACATAATACCTATTTAGATAAATAATCTTAAAACCAAAATAATAATTTTATTGACGTGAAAATTTGGAAATAAAGTTGTCGATAAAAAGTCTTGTTAGCACTTGTATCGACTTTAGTTCTTGTCACAACTATTAATATAATTAACCGGAATAGTGTCGGTAAAATTGGAACTGAAACTAACATGGCTGGGAGAGCAGTTCTCCCATCAAACGGAGAAGAAGGCTGATTCACACCAATCAGCAAGAAACACGGAGCCAAGCATTGACTAGGATCCAATCAAAATAAAGCACTAAATCCAAGTCAATGCTTCGTGACTAACGAAAACCTGGATAGATACAGACTGAAAACAAAAGCGAAAAACTAAAACTAAACAAGCTCAAAGCGTGACTAAAACCAAACAAAGAGAAACATCTAAGGAGAGTACGAAAGGAAACAGAACATTACAAAGAAATAAATGGGGAAGAAAAATAAAAATGGAACAGCAACTAGGCTGTTACAACAGCTCAGTTTAGGTCCCACTTTTACAAGCTCATCAAGTTGTTTTGGATGTTATAAACAACATCCTCGCAACAGATAACCCTGAAATAATTTGTAATATAGGAAAGTTATGAACAAAATAATTGAATCAATTATTTCCGATATGCAGTACACGTTTCAAGCATTAAGCTACAAAGTTACCAGAAATATCCCAAAGAATGTATTTGTTTACTGGACAGGGAATACCATGTAGATTGATTAGGGATTTATTGTATTCCTGTTGTGCTTTACCAAAAGTCTTGTGAACACCTGGTGTTTCTGAAGTAATCTAAACAACTATCATTTAATTGTCCACTGGAAATATTATAACAGTCATTTCAAATTCGTTTATGACATATAAGTGTGAAATAGCATAAAATTTAAAAAATGTATTACTTGCTTTATTTATACGTGTTCGCCCCATACTAATATGGCCGCAGTGCGAGATGTGCACTCAGTCGATCGATTCGATTGTCGAATCGTCCACGGATCGATATATTCGATCAAACAGATCCTACGTTGTTGTCAGTTTAGATGGCTGAAAAAGGAAAGCCATCCGAAGAAAATAACAGATACAGCGATCCATCCAAACAGCTGGGACAGGCTTTTGGGAGCGAAACACATCTTAAGAATCGTGTTCCTCGAAATAATAAGAAGGTTGACATGATCACACACCGCAGTGCTGAGAAATTTGCAGTCATCGCCATTCTGTGGTGTCGCAGCGATAAGAAGAACAGAGCAAGAAGCATGGTTCGCCTAACGCGCAGTTAGTGTTTTCGCACGCCCGGTTAGCTGAAGGAGAATTATAATATTGGCAGAGCATTAGAACGACGCAGAGGAGTATCTAATTCACTTGGTACAAGGAGATGGTAACTATTCAATACACCCACGTTATTGGAACATTGCAGGTAAAGTCGTTATCTATTTTCTAGAAGTTTCTTAGGAGAAGTTGGAACTTAACGTCATTTTTCTTATATGACATACGACACGCACTCTTGAAATTGCGTGATGAACCGTGGCTAGTAATTTGTTGACTGAAATACATATACAATCGTAGTCAGCGAAGTAGGCTAACCTAACAATAACATTTCTCTTTCGTGTACATCCGTCAAAAGGGCAGAGAGCTGTCACGTACGTAGTGTATGCATTTAAAATACAGAAATCAAGCAAACCTAACCGGTAGTATTGTTTGTTGAGACAGTGCAGTTGAAATTTAACAGAACGTATTACATGTGTTTCTTGGTGAAACTACGTGGCGTCGTAGACAGAAATACTAATAGTAACGAATAGTGAGTGATTCGCTTCAACGAATACTTAATTTATAGTCAAACTGTACAAAAAAATAACTGTGTTTGGTTCCACATTATTGTGTTTCTGAATAAAAGGCAATCCTTATCCGACCTAACCTGTAATCACTCGTCAGGTCCGGTGCATGTGGAAGTATCACAAGTGCTATAAACAGCAATTCACGGTGAAGTGTTTTTCAGAAAGCAGCTTTAATAAGGCTTCATATGTGGAAAAGTCATCATAAAGTAGTCGCAGGCTATATTTTCCATCAACATACAAGGGAGTACATTATCTAAACCCGTGTGCTAAGACTGGAAGCAGGGTGACGACGACACCCACAGTGATGTACTGTTTATCATAGTTCACTCTGGCATGTACGAAGGTTGTCTCTAGAACACAAAGTTTAAATACCAAGTTGTATGAAAGAAAAAAAAGTGTCCCCGAAATATTGTTAAAGGTTAGGTTACGTTAGTAAAGTTTATATTCCAAGGAGAACTTGAACGTAAAGATAATAAGAGTTCATTGAAGAATGTTTTACTGTAGTTGAGTGTAATTAAATTTGCGTTATTATTTTAAAACGTATTAGAGTCTCAAGAAAGGTCTGTTATATAAACGTGTATTCTATACATATAGAAATACTCAAACGGTGACTGTGAGATTGGCTTGCTGATGTTGATTTCCGCATTGTGGGTCAAGTTTTGGTCCGGTCCTGCACAGTTCTCGGAATAGGTTCCTCCAAAGTAGATCAAAACTTATTCGCGGGCAGTTTTAGCTTGGATTTGAAGATTTTTCACGAAAAAAAAAATACATATCCATATATGTTGTCGGGACGTCCGTCGCATGTTACAACGGAAGGCAGTTGTGATAGGTTCGTTCTCGTCCAAGGCCGCTCACAGTACTTCGATAATAAAGAATCATAAGGTAAGAAATGGCAAAAGCATTCTAAATGAGGTAGAAGGATGCTCTTTTGTGGAGTAAATACAAAAGTCAAGTATATGTAAATTTACAAAGATTGGGCCCTTAATAAAGTCATTATACAAGTATTGAGGTCGTATATTGTTATTATTATCTTTGTAAGACGCTTATACAACTTTCTTGAAGTCAATTCTTACTGATCAAAGGATGTTATTTAAAATTTTGTGTAAGCAGCATAACGTTTATTAAAGGATCACAAGCGGTGTTTGTTCTTTAATGTGATCAGGAATTTTGTTGTTTGAATATTAATCTGGACTGAGAAGTGGCTCAATGCTCTTGTAAGACATTCTCCCAGTAAAGTTCCCTGGCCACTAAGGAATTTACTTTCTTTGATAAACCAGAAACATTCTTGTTCACTCAAATTCTCGTCCTCAGTGTGTAAGTTCTCAGTAAAATTTGTGACTTTTGAATGGAAATAAAAAATAGTGAAAATAATTGAACATTAACATTTTATTGAGATATTTTCTTGCAAAAAGGAAGAAAAGTAATTTAATAATATTCCAGTAAAGTTTAATTATTTCTCCGGCTAAGATTTAAGGAAGACAAGGGATAGGTAAACACAAAGGTAAGAGGTTATATATTATTGTACCTGTTATTGCTTAAATATTGTTTTATTGTGATATGTTCATTAATACACTATTTGAATTGCAGCTGCTCCAAAGTTTACAAATATTTCTTGCGTAATCGGTTCATGTATCTTCGTTTTCTCATACGTAAAGGGAAGAAGGGACTAACCATTTCACTCGATCTTGTCGAACTCTTTCAGGTCGGGTATCATCTCCGGGATTATTTGTTCGGATTTACATCATAGGTTTTCTCGGTGGGTCGTCGAACTCATTTCATCTTTTTCTGAGTAGTCGTCTGTCAGTTTACGTAGCGGCTGGTCACACGTTGTCAATTATTTCGGATTTTTGTTTACTCCAACTGGTATCACAGATACCTGCGGATTCAAGCAGTCTTCAAATACTTCGTTGCGAAGGGTGTAGAGGTACATTGTACACTCGCCAACCTCCTCGGGTAGTTAGTAGACATCGGGATAGCACGAAGAGTAACCCGTACCTCGCTAACGATTGTCCTAATACTGGCGACCGAATAAGGATACGTACCCGAGACTGTAATAATGTGTATATGTCTACATTTTGAAAGATAATTACTTAAAACACATAAAGTATAAAATAGCACTTACTAAGAAAATAATGTTTGTCTTCATCCGGAAAACATCGTGCATTATTCAGTGTTTAATTGTTGTGTGGATACGAGCTAGTTTTGATTGTTTCAAGAAAAGACAACAATGATTGTTGCATACTTCATTGAACTTTTATCCTTTTTTAAAAAAATAATTGAAAGCAGCAGAATATATAAACAAATCACTATCTGCATGTTTCTTTTAAGAGTAGTTTTCAAACATTTTTGGCTAATAGATGAATTCTATTGTTGTTGATTATCTCGCATAACAGTTCTGCTACTTCGCGCCAAACTCTTTCAGAATCAATTCAATTTACTGGATGTGTAGAATATTGTGTCTAAAGGAACATTCAATTAGCTTTTTTACAACGGCTGTGGAAACACATAACCTTCTTATGTCCATAATTGCTGTATTCTGTTTTCAAGATGATTCTGTATTCAGAATGAAGCAGTATAAACTCTACCAGTATATTTCTAACACTAAAAATATTCCATACATGAGAGGATAAATGTTGGAAATTGGAATCGGATAATGTCAACTGGGGTTGGGCACTGACAACTTATTATTTACTGTAATTTATTCTTATGGGTCAAGTTAAGTTAAATTAATGACCCTGCTCTTGACACATTCTCAATAATTGTTGGGTCCTAGAGTGTGCCATATTGTCCCACTCTCCGACCCTACAGCGAGGTGAGGTGTCTATTTTATTTATCACGATTGAAGAGCACTCTCCAGGGTCCCTTGGGCGACTCCGGTCGATCCAGCGAACTTCTCTGTTCCTGAGTTGCCAGACGTTCGTTTACCCTGATCAGTTCGGTCCTTAGGTGGATATCGTCGTTTTTATAGAACTTCTTGTTCTTCTTCCAGCCTTGTTTGTAATTTGTACCCGTGGGAGCGTCTTTCCTCTGCGATTCTGTCATGGTATATTTTTCCTTGACATATGTCTCGTTAACGTTCAACGTCTTCCCTCGGTTTTTCCCTTCAGGATAAGATTCCTCGCCTTCGCCTTTCGTGGGTGTCTTTTTGGACTCGAAGTCATA
The DNA here is from genome assembly GCA_022664845.1 of Lepisma saccharinum. Lineage (NCBI taxonomy): Eukaryota > Metazoa > Arthropoda > Insecta > Zygentoma > Lepismatidae > Lepisma > Lepisma saccharinum. The sequence goes on from JAGDQP010015748.1 coordinate 37,165, forward strand.
TTTCTGACTGTCACCAACTGCTTCTAGAAAGTAATAGGTAAGAGCGGAATCAACGAATTGCAGATCTGAACCTCGCTGCTTGATGAATCCAAATCCCGAATCTGACTGAATCTGGATGTAACGAATTGCTATACTCCGTTGTCGGTCTTGGAGTTAAATGGTATGGTCCTTAATCTCCTCAATCTAGCGTAGGTGAACTTGTCCACTGGTAGTGGTTTAGGAATAACCGTCGAAACGTTCGATACGAGTTGAAGCGATGTGAGTTAGACTGAATGCAGGAAAGAACTGGGTTCTTTAGGACAAACGGCAGGATTTCCAAGAACCTTTCTGAGTCCAATCCAACTAAGTCAGCTTCGCTTTCAAATTGCGTGACGAACGTCCGTGCTGTCATATCGCCGTGGGTCAGGGCCTAAAATTCAAGGAAATCACAGCTCCACACTGGTAAAAATTGTATATAGTATAGAAAAACTAGTTTAGTCAGCATTTGTTTTGACATATAATCAGTGTTCTGTCCAGAACATCATGTTTACCTGGGACCAAAAAAATATTATTATTATGTAGGAAAATTTTGGCATTCAGAGCAAACAAAATTAAAGGCACATTAGGATACATATTTAATTGTATTGTATTAAAACATAAAATACAGGAAACAAACCGGTAAGAAAATAGTCACACTATAAGAAAAAAGTCACTTTTTCTTAGATAAGAATTTCACTGTCATTTTTCCGTGATCATCACGCTGTCTCAGTCTGTTTTCTGCCGAGGCAAATACACCGTTATACACCAGGGCTGTTCCATTGACTTCCTACCAACTTCAAAACGCCTTTCCTTTCTGGCCAGCCATTTCATAACAGCAGGGGTGGGCTAAAATCTTCCAACGGCCCCATATATATATTAATGTGAAGGTAATTTTTCACAGTAGTGGGAGCCAAAGAGAGCCTGTTATCTGTTTTCAATATGTTGTAGTCACTTATAAGTCTTTCAAGTGTGACTGTGAGCGCGATTTCTCAAAACCGGGTAATATTTAGTCAGTAGTGGAAGAAATTCCTGGAGGGATCCCTGTATAATTTTACTGAAGCTTTGATTTCCAATGTTCCATATAAAAATAAATAGACCTAATGTCCAACGCCCAGCAACATGGAAAATTGAATACCCTATGCTGCTTGTAGGCACAAAGTGCCGCTAAATCAACTAGTTGAAAACCATGTGTCAGGTGTCGTGTCTGCAGGCATAAAGACGAACTAAAGGAACATTGGCTTACCTTTTGTTTCTTTATTTCCTTCCTCTGTTCCATTTTCGTTATTGTTTCTAAAGTAATGAAATTACTTTACCAAAGACAACAATGCATCGTCACCAAACAGTGAACTCTGATCTATAGACAAAAGAATCAACCCGGACCGGCTAGCGAGATTTTTCCCCCATGAAACTTAAGAACGGATAATATTTCCTGGATTATGATTGGTTGTTGAGAGTCTACGATGCTTCGGCTAAATTTTTGGCGGTTATTGATGTATGTTATCTCTGGTAGTAGCTACATATTTCTATAACGGATTCAAAGGATCGTGTAATTTTTATCTACGAAACAACACATTTCATTATATCGGAAAAGTGCAATGTCCTATTGAAACAACAGATAAACGTGCAATTAGTTGCATATTTTAAAACTATATGAATGTAACCGAAAACGTTTGAAAACTACGAGGGTAAGTAAAAATTATCCGCAATGTAGCTATAACTTTTCTTACATTATTCATACTGAATTCTGTCCTAGTTTATTTTATTGTTATGATGTTGCGTTCCTGCTATGAAAGTTTGATCCTAATTCCTCCATTTATCTTCCTTTTGATTAAGATAGATCATGGTCGCTCCATTAGAAGTTTGCACCAAAGAGGAACAACGAGTAGTGATCCGGTTTTTGTGGTCGGAAGGTGTATCAGGGGCCAAAATCCATCAAAGACTTTCGGCACAATACGGGAACAGTGTCTTACCACAGCGGAGTGTCTACGAATGGATTGAAAAATTCAAAAATGGTCGCACAAGTGTTACGCATGAGGAAGGAGCCGGACAACCATCTACGGCCAAAAATGATGACAATATTGAGCTTGCACGTGACATGGTTCTGTTAGACAGACGAGTGACTATTGATGAAGTGGCACATCGTCTACAAATGAGTCATGGTTCTGCCTACGAAATCATCCACAACAGACTTGGGTTTCATAAAATCTGTGCAAGATGGATCCCAAAACAATTCAGTGTTGCATAAACAAACGCGCATGGACATCTGCCAAAAACATTTGGATCGCTATGGTAACGAACGCGACGCTTCTTAGACAGAATCATCACTGGTGACGAAACGGGGATCCATCATTACGAGCCGGAGAGTAAACGGCAGAGTATGGATTGGAAACATCCACAATCGCCCAGCAAGAAAAAGTTCAAAACCCAACCATCCGCAGGAAAACTGATGCTTACCGTTTTCTGGGACGCAAAAGTCCGAGTACTGGAGCATTATTAGGAGAGTGGCACAACAATAAACAGTTTGCGTTACAGTGAGATGCTTACTGACAAGCTAAAGCCTGCAATTCGAAGCAAGACACTGTTCCCGTATTGTATCGAAAGTCTTTGATGGATTTTGGCCCCTGATACACCTTCCGACCACAAAAACCGGATCACTGCTCGTTGTTCCTCTTTGGTGCAAACTTCTAATGGAGCGGCCATGATCTATCTGAAACAAAAGGAAGACAAATGGAGGAATTAGGATCAAACTTTCATAGCAGGCCCGCAACATCATAACAATAAAATAATCTAGGACAGGAATCACTATGAACAATGTAAGAAAAGTTATAGCTACATTGCGGATAATTTTTTACTTACCTTCGTAAATATAGTTAAAACGTTCCTTCACCTCAAAATTGGCAATGGTTTTCCCTGCCATCTAGGAGACATTTATACGTATTAAGTCTGGCTTAATATCATATACTGGCAGTTATATGGAATTGAGTAACCCATTGCATAATGAATGTATTGAATCAGTGAGACTTAGTTTGACACACTAAACGCGTTTAAATGCATAATCCGAGAAAAGTAAGGTACTCACATTCAAACCACTCCACACTAAGAATTATAGTTCCACACTGCTTTCCTACAGTTCCACAAAGTGTGGAGTACTCCACTCAATTTTAGGTCCTGC
>JAGDQP010015749.1:0-19126 GCA_022664845.1 Lepisma saccharinum
TAGTTAATATTTTTACAATACAAATTGAAATTGTGTAGTTCTCTGGGTTAAAAAGAAGAGTCTAGCTGAATCTTTTCCTTTGGTGCGCCAACATCTGGAACTGGGAAGATCGTGGGGGAGGAAGATTTATTACAGTTTTTTCTGCCTGGACACTAGAATTCTGAGAAAATGGGGGTGAGACGTGTAAAGGAGGGTGGCAAGAAAGTTAAACGAGTTCAACTTCGTAGCAATCTTGCTGATGGGTAGGCAAATCGCTAGTCCGACTCGTCTTGTGAAATTGTTACCGATGGAAGGAGGTAAACTTTCCACCGACTTATTGTACCGTGGGACTTAGTCTTTTCGTAAATCTTTTTTAGCTGCCGGTAATACAAGTTCAGAGAGAGCTTTTTTTAACTCCCCAATTGTTCGCCCCAACCAATTTTACTTGTTCTTCAGGGAAGAAAAAAGTGCACATTTCGCACTTGCATAAAATCATCAGCCAATGAAAAGTAGTCCCGCCAAAAACTAATATGTGACGTCAACAAATCCTTGGTCGATGTACCTGATTGGGTGTTCGTCTGGTCCAGAGTTCAAGGATGCTGCAAGAAGTTGATGATGCATCTCGGTTCCCGCCATTTCTTCGTGCATTGTATACGGTACAGCTAGCCTTGAGAATGATTTGTGCTTTCTGTATTTTAGCAACGAAGCACGTTTTAGTTGTTGTGGTCTTAAAATTCAGACCTTAATAGCCATGTCTTAATGTTGGTCTACTACGTTATGCAAATCAGCATGTGTGCGACATTGTGACAGACAATGACAAGAGTTTGGGTGTGTGCAACATAATGAATAATGGAGTTTTGTTATTTTCTAGGTTTTTTTTTTTAGTGGGAAATCTTTAACAATCGTTTTAATAGCCAGATTATCACGATAGAGAAAAAAAACTGGAATTGGCCTATTTAATAGACAGCACAGTGCAGAGAAGTGATTGATTGAATTGTTTACGTCCTAAATATGCTGGCAAGCTTTAGGGACGGGACTTACAGTTTTGGTCAAGTGGACTTCGAACCACTCCGTTGAACGGACCTCCACGGGACAAAAAAATAAAATAAAAAAGTTACATGTTGCCATAGTTATTGAAGACAGTTTGTGGCCCAAAAGGGATTTTTTCTGGAACAGGAAGGCAGAACATTATACATATTATGTTCGTGAAAGAAGGGAAAATCTCTTCAGTGAAATTTTAGCAATAAAGCAAAACTGTCATTGAAACATAATATCCATCATTTAATATTAACTGCGTTATTGCTGCAACTCAAGAGATGCCAACCGAAGTGAACTGATGGTGGTTTGCCGTTGCCTTCCATCAGATGAAGATGACGTCCTAAGGACGAGAGCTACAGTGTAATGTGGTGGGTTCCGAACCACTTGTGTCCCCACTGAGAATCGAACCCGGGACCCTTGATTACAAGGCCGAGCAAAACTACTCACCCATAGGAGACACTAACCCAAGATTAGTGGGGTGATAATCAATTTATGGACGTTAAATCATTGCATGTTGCATTTCTTGTAAATATTATTGAACAATAAGTCATGTACCGGCTGGCTGTGGTGTTACGGAAGAACTATTGTCATGTTTTAGATTTCTTTGTCCTCTTCTTCCGAGAGAATTTCAATCGCCATTCCTTCAGCGCTGAGAACAAATATACAATGCATGTGTTATTTTGTGTTGGGTATAATGATATCTTACAGGAGAAGCAAATGAAAGGTAATAATCGAGAAGGAAAAAAAGAGACGCCATTTTGTGTAACAAGAAATTCGTGCTAGCGAGTGCAGAATTATATCTGTCCTAAATGCGAGCAACGTGTTCTTTTGTACAATTTCGTGATTCGAAGTTGTGGCCTCCACCCTCATTCAGTTCAGTTCATGAAAAAGAACACGTTCATGGTTGCCATTGTGTTGTGTCAATGCACAATCACAGGACTTGCTTCTTGTTCTTTTATCTTCTACGAAATAATAATGATTGCATTTGGAATGAAATGAACGTCGTTCATTATTTTATTTATTACATTTGGAATGTAATGCATTATTTTATAAAATTGCTATTTATCTATTATATGTGGTACAGTGAGTATTGCAACAAATCTTCAGTTAATATTTGGTGTAGTAGTTGGTTGCAAACAGAGAATTGGAACTTTACTCAAGATTTATTGTGTTGAGCGGTAGAATATATGTACGTCATTTTTAATATTTAGTGCTTTTGAGACATTATTATTGAAAAACTGTTTGGAACTGTAAAACGTCGGGCAGTTCTAAAGAGCACGTGTTATGTAGATATCGCAAAGCATGGAAATATGCCAAACGCCTTAAGTGCCTAATTCAAAATTTTACAGAGAAAGCAGAGAACCATAGATTTGGTATCACTTAACGTATGACTTCCAGCGTAATATGATTGTTCTTGATTTATTTACTACTTGGAACATGGATGGAGACATGCGGATGGCACATCAAACATGCTTGTGGACAAAGTTTCTTTCTTTCTTTTTCTTTTTCTTTTTTTTTTGTCAACAATGGCACTGGGAACGTTTGGCATTTTCACTCTTCAATTCATGTCAATCGGTTGGGAGATCCAAGCGTTATCTGGTTTTTACAAATCTCTCATTCGTTTAATTTATATTACGCTTTGCGCTTGGATATACACATCCAAAAAGGTAGATAGCCCACAAGACGCCAACGTATATTCGGTTGTGAACACTTCAGGTGAAAACTGAATCTGAATTTGTGGACCAGTTTAGTACTAATGACCGGCCCTTCGCGAGTCAGTAAGCTGTTAAATTTAAAATTACACAGACATCCATATCCCATCCGTTATTCAAACCCGGATTTAGTAACTCATGAACCTTAAAGTGCGCTACGCCTGCCCATCACTCCTGGCCGAACACTTTAGGTGTTTGGATAACTACACATAATGCAAAAATCAAGTATGCTAAATTGCTAATTTGCAATCTAAGAGTTAACAACCGACAGCAAACACACGAAATTGGAATGCTTGAAAGTTAGAGTCAAGTATGTATATGTACGGCTCAATTATAAGTATTTCGGTTCGTTAGTTCTCGGTTTGCATGCGGAACAGCTTAAAAAAGCCCGTTATTGAAAAGTAATTTGTGCCCCGAAATGGAAAAAGAAAACCCAAGTATTTTGGATATAAACAACGGAGACAAAACGAGCTTTCGAATTGAGATAGTAATGCTAGTGGGTAAAATCGAATAGTAGATTTCTAACTGTGAACGGCCTGAGCAAAAATTGCCTAAGGGCCTTAAACATTAAATTCAAATTCTAACTTTGAAATCGCTTTGGTATTCGCGAAATGTCAACTACTACAGTTTGCCAATATATTCTAGAAGTCGAAAGTATTTTAATCACGTGACGAACCCTTTAATGAAGACAATACTCTTGATCATGTGGTTGGGTAATCATTTGTAGTTACGCGTGTGCATCCTGCATTTCGTCAACAGATGTTTCAGTGAATCCTCTAACCTTGTTCTAGTATTGGCTGCCTGTTAGTGCAATTGTTAGTCAATAATGGCAGGAGGAGCTTCAGGTTAAGAGTTCCATTGTAAGTGAGTGAGTGAAAGGCTCCTTCAGCCTGGTTACGTACGCGAAGACTGGATGACCATTCTCTTCCCCTGAGGCCTCTTTGGCTTAATTTAAAAATAATGAAGATCCTCCTCCGTGGGATAATCTCCCTGACATGGATCATCCTTTCGCTTGGTTGGTTGCTTCGCTTTTCGCTTTGTACTCCGGATGGGGAGCAGAGGAAGGGCGAGAGGAACACTTTACATTGTCAAGTGCGTGAGAACGTGTGCGCTTATTGCGATGGTTATCGACTTCCCTTGCACATTAATTGCTTGCTTACACAATTGTATATTCCTCAGCGAATGACAGGCTGGCTTGTGCCTCCCACGAAAAGCAAATTCTCACGTTTCGTTCCTCAGCCTTCGACTCCCATTCATATAAGTCGCTCAGTTTCAAGGGGAATCATTCCTTTTGTTCACAAATAAAATATACGCCTGTGAAATTGTACGTTCATTCAAGTGATACGATAAACTTATCCCTTGTGTTTTGTGTGCATTGATATTTATCCGTGAGTAAAGTGTTGCGAGTAGAATATGAGTCACCTCACTTTAAAATCTACACCAAAGACTACTTGTAATTAACCTACGATGAACCATTCGTTATTACCATTCATAAGCTTTCGCTTTCAGAACAATTCATGTTATGAAGAGAATGATAGCCACTGTAATTTGTTTCGTTGTAGTCTATCTTCCCTCGAAACTTTTGTTCAAAATAGTGTCATTGTCCTGATGATGTGAATTAGTTTATATTTGTCTGATAGCAGATGTATTTGCATTCAGTCTCTTTCCTTTAGCTTCTCACAGAAACTAATCTAATTAAATATATCCTTGAATCATTATTTACTCATCCCCAAACACTGATTTTGTGGTTCTTGGAACTCTCTCCTTCTTAGTGATGGGCCCTGAGAGGGAAAATACTTTATTTTTATAGCATCATTTGTGCGACGAAAACTTAGATTAGCTTCCGCGGACAAATCTAATGATATGAGGGAAATATGATTATATACTTAAAGTTCAATTAGAGGGAAAATATTGAAAATGTCCCTGGTCTATTCCACCTGCGCCCCCCTCACGAAAATCCTGAATCCGCCACTTCTCCTTCTCGTAAGTTTAGATTAAAGGAACTACAATAAACTCCCGATTATCCGCGGACGTCCCTTACTTAACATTACTGTATTTATTCTTCTTATTGGATATACAAACTGTACCCTGATACAAAAGGTACGACACCCTAAGTCTTGTTTTTATAAAATTACCTTGGCTTTATCGTAAGTACCGGTACATACACTTTTTTTATTATTGTTTTTACGTTCTTTAGTACTGTGCAGTACAATACAAATATTTTTACTGTACTGTACAGTACGATAAGTTTTTCAGCTAGAACAATTTTTATCCTATTTGCCCCTCATTTTTAGCCTTTTTGCGGGTTATCCGCGATTTTCACTCTCCGCGGTACCCGTGTCACCCAATTCCACTGATAATCGGGAGTGTATTGTATTATGGATTCACAAGTGAAGAGTGTTATATCAGAAGGGGCTAACGTAAGTGTCAACAGAAATTTGCATAAAAACAAATCTAACAAATGGTTCTGGATTATACTAACTATACTGTATAACAAGATTTTGTTACATGATGAAAATGCATCTTCAGCATACACAAAGAATGTAACACATGAGTGAACTTATATCGTCGTATGTGGTGCAATTTAATAGATTTATCTGGGAGGGAACAGTTCACAGGAATGCAGCTGAATTTATTTCGAATGGCTAGCAACTCAATTGAACGGGTTATTCGGAGCCCACTTTACCAAAAACTGTAGGTTCTAAACTAAAAGCTCGTTCTTTGAAGCTCATGCGCTCATTTATGGTGTTAATAACATTTCAATAATTAGTTTCCAAACGCTTGAGACGCGTCTTCGTCATCGGTGTGCGAGTAAAAGTTGTGCGATGCACACGAGCCGTGAATGGTGCGTGGGAGATATGCTATTCACATATTCTCGACGTACAGCACAAATGAGATGGGGTAGTTAATCCCATGTTAGGTCATCTTTATATGTAAAGGTGCCCAGGAGGTTCAAGGACACTGGTACTTAATTTGATAGGAGAGTGAGTGTACCTCAGAGCGCCAGGCTGAAGAAAAGTCTGAAGTGTCCCGACGGGATTTGAATGGGCGCATGGTCAAACTGAGGGAATCCTGGAAAACCTCAGGCAGTGTGGGAAGCAACAGAACTCGAATCTGTGTGTTTCCCAATGCCAATTCGAAGTTCGCGACTATAACCACTAAATTACGGAGACTTGTTCTGTACACAGAATATGAAGAAGATGGCTTATTTAAGAGAAGAACCGACTGACGTTCAGTTGCGTTTCGCTTCGATTCAAGTATTCATATCGCTTCATCATTTTATATAAAAGAGGCTTCAAATAAACGCTTTTCACACTCCGCCAACTAGAACGAAGAAAATAACAGCGTTGGTAAAAGAGTAACAAACACCGCTGCACGCACGTGATGCAATCAATTACACTGAGGGACTTTTGTGCATTAAGACTTCTTCAGAGAAAGCGCACTGCAAACATCCGCTTCTCTAAGTGGTTTACTTTGTGACATTGGATTAGGAAGAAGGCGGAATGGTTTGCTTACTCTTTTATACCAGGCGATTGAGCTCCGTTTCTTCTGCGTTGAAGGATCCACTGAGAGTCTTCTCTTACAACTCTGGAGAATGTTTCAATCTACGTCTGAGGTGTGATGAGTCTACTTCCTGTTTCTTCGTTTTACTCTTATCGTATTTGTGTTCGACATCGTGTTCTCTTCATGTATACTTGGTAAATATCCTACAGCTGTCTGCGGCAGAATTCGAACCTGAAACCTTGGTAGTTTGGTCCGTGTCGATCTAGAATTAAGGACGATGTAAAGCCAGGATTTACGGCAAGAGATGGCAGCACTATCTCCGTATATGTCTAACGTATTTGTATCGTTGCAGGAAATTTCAATGCTGCTCCCACAAATTCAAGCCTAGAGAGTTCAAACTTTCAGGGAAGAAAGTTCATAACCAACTGCAAAGTTCTATATCCGTGCCGATTTTTTTTTATTCATTGTTGAAAGTGCTTCATTGTTATACCAATAACAACAATGAAACGATTTTAACAGTGAACAAGAAAGAAAATGAAAAATCGGCACGGATAGAACTCTGCAATTGGTTATGACTTTTGAACTTTTTCCCCTGAAAGTTTGAACTCTCTAGGCTTGAATTTGTAGGAGCAGCATTGAAATTTCGTGCAACGATAAAAATAAATTAGACATATACGGAGATAGTGCTGCCATCTCTTGCCGTACATCTTGGCTTTACATTGCACTTAAACGCGTAATTGTAGTTCATGTTACTGGAACGCGATGGCCATATCATTAAGTTTCGTATTGAAATTTTCATCAATTTCACACAATGTTCGAAACAATTATCTTTTCTTATTCGAAAATCACGTGATCCATCTGTATTGGAAAATTTGAAACCTTAACCACCCAAGATAGCAGCGTGTTGCACGCAGTGAGGTATTGAATTCCTCATTTTCTTGTTTGAATTTAAATTTATTTTTTAAGGTCAGATAGATGATGGGGGAATGAATTGGTGGAATGAAGAAAGGTGGGAGGAAACGGGAGAATCCTGAGAGAACCACGCACACGGTTTTTGTCCACAAGAAACCCATATGGCACGACCAGGGATCGAACTGACGACCCCAAGCACCAGAGGTAAGAGCTCTACCACTGATCCACCGTGGCCTGGTTATTTTCTAAAGTATTTAAATAGTAAACAGAGAAGTAAAAGAACGAAACGAATTGTTTTGTAGTTTATTCTTACAATATCTCCATGCAACATGATTATCACTCAAAACAGAGACTTCAGAAGACTTAAAAAAAATAAAGGAATTGTTTTCCATTGCAAGTTCTTCAAGCTTTTTTATTGACTTCACAAAGCGAAACCATGACGGCAAGCGAAACCAAAGATTTTTTAAAACTATTCTTACCGCATATTCTGTGAATGGAAATTCCTTGTAGAGGCCTATGTTGAATGAAAGTTACGGTTATCCGAAACTGAGAGATGTTTAGAAAATGATCATATCATTTTCATTTTCTTCGCGGAAGGGGAGCAGCTTCCATCACCCCTCAAAATTGTGCCTCAGACCTTATTTCAGTCTGAGGCTCCCCTATATGGGGAACAGGGAGATAGAGATAGAGCGATTTCGCGCAGAGGCACTTACATGATTCCAAAGTCTTACACAAAGCACGATTCTTTTATGAGTTTTCTTACACAGAGAAGAATATACGCCTCATCATTTGTCACCTTTCCAGTTTCGCTACGCTTTTCGTTCACAATAACGACAGGAAATCTCTTCAGGAAATGGCTCTTCTTCTTCCTCCCTCTTGCTTTCCCGATTTTATTACCTTATTTTTAACCCGTGACGGAAGAACCGCTAATTATTACTGATCAACCAGTATTCACCACAAGTGATCCGACTTGAAATTTACTTCAGGTTGAGAATCGCTATCATGCTAATAAAATACATAATATAAATGTCAACTGGTGTGGGTGAGCTCCATTAAACATAGTAAATACCTCTTCGGTGATTGGAACAAAGAACGTCAACATTGTAAAAGAGATAGGTGGGAATGCCAATAGTGAAAGAAGACCCATGAATTAAGAATTGATGAACAGATGTTTGTATGGAGTATTGTATTGTATTAACTGAAGACTACGAGCAACTAAAGGAAGAAGATTGAGGAGAACTTGCCCCTGTGGTCATGGGGTTACGGTCGCGGTGGATCGGTATGAGGGAGGCATAAAGTTTTGCGAGTCCTGCTGCTGGTCGTACTACTCAAGGTTACTATATTCTCTATACTACTGACTGAAGATTTTCCAGGGTTTCCCTCAGTTTCTTTGGGCGAACACCAAGATCGTACCTAGACAAAGGTCGTGGAAGCTACCCTATTAAAAGTGTAACGTTTAAATTATATGTAAAACTGTTGTGAATATGTTGCGTATATTTTACTCAACGTTCCAAAATCATTTTAGGTGTAAAACCATTACTTTTATGATCACTGTCTAAAATATTTGAATATATTCATGAAAAAAACCAGGCAACTTTGCTGCATAGAAATTTCCTGACTGGTATAAAACAGAAATTCAGTTTTCAGGGCGACTGGGAGTATAATAAAAGGTTAATTTGAACGCGGGTCGTTTAGTGAGAAGTCCAGTGTCGTACCGATTAGACCAAACTGCTAGTCGAAGAAATCAACACAACAAAACAGTATATACCTTTCCACAGAGATAAATGCGGCGTTTAAATTACGAAGACATAAACTAAGTGACTACCACGACTTGCGCACTACTAAGACACACCACATTTCAATCACTCCCCAATTTCTAAATTAAGGATAGGAATCTCAGTTGAATAATAATATTTCCCATTTCTGGGAAAATAAGAACAAGATGGCAACAGGTGCTAAACTAAACGTTACAAAATTGTGTATGTAAACCGTAAATGTAAACATGTGACTTACAAACATGTCCCAATATTATAGAATTTTGTATGTAACCGTACGTATATGTAAACATATGACATATAAACTTGAGTGACTTAATTTAGGAAGATTCCTTGAATTTTTCGTTTAAAATTACTGACTTACAGTTAGATACAACAGAATTACATTGAATTCTTTCATATCAAAGCTTGTTTATATGTAACGAGTAATGTTACATCTATTTCTTCCGAATTTAGAGTACACACAGTTTTTAGAGTCCGCTTCCCAGGCACCTAAAGAGAATTTGCCGCGGGAAATTATCCCTCAAACTGGCATCCTTTAAACTAGTTAAATTGCAAAAACATTGGAAGTATTTAAATGTGCTTTGAGGAGAATGAAAAAAGTCAGTTGTGTGTAGATGCTATATGATAAGGAACCAATGAAAAAGGTGCACTGTAAAAAGCAATTCATTTATGTCAAATTATAATCAGATTATTAGGTCATATCTTTGATTAAATTTTCCTAGCTTTCTGTTCAAGAAGCGCAAGTAATGTCTACAAGAAGTACTGGGTAGTCAATTACTACAATTTTCCGGCCGACCTTACGGAAATTAGGAATTTCGACGGTCCGAAATTCCCGTTTTCCATTCCGGAATTCCAAGCACCCCAAGTATGGAGAGTTAATCATGTTTATGTGAAGGTGAATTTGAACTGTTCTTGCGCATTGTCTTTTAACGTTAGGTCACTTCATAAACACTTGTTTTACACATTTTCTAGACCATTTGTCCTGATCGAGTCCCACCTACTAATTTCTTCTATAGTAAAGCCAAGGAATTTTCTATGGTGTTCGTGGCCCAGTTGGGTTCTCTCCTCACCCCGCCTAATTTCTACTTGTTTTCTAGCTTTAGAAATGTAAAACACGATTTCAACTTTTAGGTACGAGAAGACAAATACTTTACAACAATCTGGTTAGTATATTGTTTACTGTGATTTGAATTGTGTTTATGTTTGGCACAGAACACGTCGTAAGAGTGTGTATGTGGGAAGTCAGCGAGGGACTAATTTGAAGGTATCATCCTGGCATTAGCCTGGTGAGACTGAGGAAGACCCCTGGGAGTCGTTCAAATATTACTGTTTACAATTTGGCATCGAAGGTAGAAGGTTGAAGGTTTGCTTATTTTGCTGGGCACCTATGTATTAGTAACAGCCATCTGCTTAATTTTGCTTCAAAGTGGGGCAGTATGTATAAAATGGCTATGTGCTGACGTAATGTTTAACAACCTCCTGGAAAAATTTCGGCCATCATCACTAGGTTTGAACCCAGGACCTTTCCAATACGAAACCAACTCTCTGAAGCGTGTTTGCCGTGTGATTACAAAGAAATTGTCTTCCTAAAGATGTTGTTGAAGGTTTGGTTGAATAAAGGAGGAAGATGATCCCACTGCAAATAGTACCGGTACTCAAAGACTAATGAAAGAAGCATCTCCGTGAGTTAGGCAGAGATAACTATATAAAGAGATCACGCATTAACGGGGAGGGAAGGGGGCAGATCCCAGTGCTTGAAAACTTCCTGTTGTTTCAGAAAGAATAGAAAATCACAAACAATTGTAGTTGTTATTAGATTGACTGACGTCATTTCTTTTCTTCATTGAGCAAAGATGTTGAAAATCTTGTTTCCTTTGTCAGAAGCATCGCTTTCAGTCCCTATCAACTGCCATCTTAATTCATGGTTTCTCAGAAGAACAGAACCCGGTGAGAATGGTTGAAACTTTCATTTTATCTGTTAACTTCTTCCTTAACAATAATTGTTTCTTTTCTACGTTGGATGGAGTCGTTTCTCTGCACTGCTCTGAGTTCAGTTTTTGTTATCAGCATCGCCTGAGAAAAGGAAGTATTTCGTGTTTGTTTATTTACAAAGGGAGAACAGATATAATTTCTCTCTCTCTCTCTCTCCTCGTGCGTGTGTATGTTAGGAGGGAGAGGTAACTATCCTGAAGTTGTGGTCAGTTCTTCATGGACTTCCATTTTAATCTTCCATGTTTTCATTGTATCCTAAGCTACTTTGTATACAGCTATTATATAAGTTGCCTTTATGACTGTCGAATGCAGCTTAGAGGAGATTTCTATGCTTGCCCTATAAAACCGTTTAATTCCTTGACAATGAAATTCCTAGGTTGCGAGACCTTTACCAAAAACGTTGCTTAAATAGATGTATCGGGTACTAGTTCGAGTGTGATTTACTAAGCCGACACCGCTTACGTCATTATGTGTCGAGCTATGACGTCATTTGTGACGATGCCGCCGTGACTTTCAGCGCTTGTATATTTGAAAGTAAACAGATTTTGTAATTTCTTCAAAGGAACTTTTTTTCTTGTTTTAATGTAAACAATCATCTCCGGAAATTTGCACCATTATTTCGTGGACAGCCTGTATACAAGCTCATATCCGTGTGTGGTTGTATCGTACTGTCTCTGTCCGATATAAAAATCCAAACCGATGAGCAGCCAATCAGCTCAAAACTCTGTGCATGGCTTCTTCATTTGACCAGAGAAGAACGTAAATTATGTCTGATCCTTAACTTTTTTAATACTGCATGAGAGTCTACACTTACCCACTCCTATTAATTTAGTTGACTAACGTATCCTTACTCATTATGCAACCCAAACGGCAGCAGTGTTGTTTGGCTTGCATATGAAGAAGGGAACTACACGTTTATTTTAACAAGGAAACATTCCGTGCGTGAAAGCGGAGTTCAGGAATCAATAAACCTTGCTCAAATGTAAGTGCATCACAGGAAACCCAAGTGTGCCAAATCTTAGTCCCGAATTCGAGGTCGTAGAGATATGAGGTCACAACTGTACCTGACGAATTATATACGTAATAATGAACACCATGATTAAGTTCTTACAAGGCTCAGAACTCGGAAAGCATTTGACGAAGGTTTTCCAAATAAAAAGCGGGGTAGGAAAAATGTATATGCTAAACTAGGTCCCATATGTCCAGTCCCTGAGATATTTTCATTTACTTTTTTTATGTGTTGAAGAGGGTTATTTTATTACTAATGGAACCCCCTCAAAGAAACACTGGATTATCCTAAGATCACACGTACTCTCTGTAAATGCAGCAATGTCCTCATCCCTCTGATGATTTCTTGTTGTAGTAATATTAAAATAGATTAGAATATTTAACTTTTCTGCTTTAGTTCACACTATTTTTTATATTTTATTGTGTTTAATTACTAAATTTCTGGATCAAAGATACATTTACCATAACGTACATCACTAGACACAGTCAGTGGTCCAACAAATTTCGTACTACATGGCATGTGACGAATTATTGAATACTTTTCTTACTAAGAGAACTTTAATGTGTTATAGAGACAGTGTTCGATTTGTTGGGAGGGGGGATGCTGGGAATTTCCCCTGGTACCAAAGGATTTCATCCCCGGTTGTTGAACCCGAATATCATCCCAACCAGGGATAAACTCTTTGTATTTCTACCGAAACAACCATTAATTGTAGGATCCCCCTTCGTAATTTATAACAAATCGAACACTGCATAGAGACCTCGTGTTTTGTCACTGAACGAAATTTTCATTATGACGCAAGCTGTGAAAAATTAGTGGTTTCTAACTTTAAGCTTAGTTTTTTCATTTTTCTGAAAAGTTGGTTGGACCATTGTTTAACGGAAAATGCATTGAAAGAAACCTTCATTAACGTGTGTACTGTCGGGATTCAAACACAAAACTTTGACGAAAGTAATGTGATAATTACTGTATACATATAATCGGATTATATCGGATAACTAACCGCATGTGAGCATGTTACTTTCAATTGAATCCATGTCTCGTTTTTCAATGAAATACATAAATGCTTTGAACTGAATTGACGTCAGATTAGTATCGGTGCTGTTACAATGAAAATAATATTTTACACCGTACTGGGTGATTCTTTGTATGTGTAATACAGCGCGCTTTTGTATCGTAAGAATTAACTTATTTTTAAAGTTAACACTTTAATGCAAATGAATTTTTACACTGACTTATTGTGTGGCGGTAAAGTTCCGAAAGCTGAGAAAAGCAGTTGGCACACCTGTACAGAATTACGGCTTAACTTGTGACGTCAGCGGTGAGTGAGGTCTTTGCTTCCCGGTAGAAGCTGATGTGATAGCCAGAGGCTATTGGAGAACTTTTCCGAGAAGAGTTGCTGGAGACGGCAAAGTCTTCAGCAAAAAGCCCAAGAACCCTGAACGATCG
Source organism: Lepisma saccharinum (assembly GCA_022664845.1). NCBI lineage: Eukaryota > Metazoa > Arthropoda > Insecta > Zygentoma > Lepismatidae > Lepisma > Lepisma saccharinum. The sequence continues at coordinate 13,374 of JAGDQP010015749.1, forward strand.
TTTCTGCCACGAAATGCGTTTTCGATTCGTTTGTAAAATCTCTTTTCTCTCAAATTTTAGGTCGAATTGTGGAGTCGTTGTATCAATACATTGTTGTTGTAACAACAAACATGAACTGCAGTTGTTCACTGTACGTAGAGTTACACCGTTGTCTCATACAATATTTCTACTTCAAATCACTCCAATGTTGCTACCTTAGAACGAATTCTAGAAGACACTGTTCGACATTTCGCGTAAAAATAATACAAAAGCCAAAAGATGGGTAAATCTGTATTTTTTTTTTTTCAAAAGAATAAATGCAACAAATATGCTTACAACAAATCATATATTATATAATGCGTGAACAGTTGAATTAAGTTGAAAAGATCCTTCCAACAGTAAGAGCAAAAATAATTCAAAACTGCTCCTGATAAGTTAGAGAAATGCAGTAAGTAATGATTTACGAATTTTCTTGCAATTATTTATATGACCCTGCAAAATGTTTTCTGAGAACCATTCAACAGAGAGTTGAGACATCTTGTATGCATAACATACTCTTAATCTACAGGATAACTGGAAAATCTTAATGAATTTTCATTTTAATTTTGAATGAATTTTGTGTATATCTTATTTTCAATACCTTATTTTTTTTTTCCAAAGGCACTAACACTTATTTATAATGTGCTTGTGTTCAGTGTGTACTTATTTAAAAAAAAATAGAAAACAGAGATCGGTATTGCGATATTAATTATTATCATTTTGTTTCTATCACTCGCATATAAAGTATTTAATTATTGTTTTTGTAATGAAGAGCTTTGCTGAGTAGTGGTTGAGACCGTCTCCAACATTTTCTGTTCATGGGCAAATCATTACTGTACACAAGTTCGGTTTGATTAACTCCGTTTCGTCCGTTGATAATGTATATACTTGAGGATACAAACTGATAGCTTGTTGCCTGTACACTATGAACCGTGAGAGGGAGAGTTTGGGCGTGGCAGGGTGACCAGACAGACGCCTTGTATTTCTAGTTGAAAATCCAGGAGAAATCAAGGCGTTGCGTAGCTGGTTATCACGTGTTAACGCCCTCTTTTGAAATCGAACGAGGTCTTAAAATATAAGAGAAATAGCGTGACCACCAAAATGACTGATATATCAAAAATAATATTTTCCTGTGAATTTTGGTTTGTTCATTTCTAATTTGTTGAAAAACTAAATTTATAAAAGTTTTGACTGATAGAAACTAGCGACAAGTAATTTATACTAAAGTTTATAGCATCTGTCATTTACCATTAAGATATAAAATATTAGTGAACGCGTGTGTGAAACTTGACTGCCTCTTTCGTCAGTGTGAATTTTGTCAAATATTTTCTTGGTGTGTTGTATGGAATGCTGGCAAAAGAATGTTTCACTTTACGAATATTTTCGTCTGTTTCCTCACATCATCCATCGCCTGGGAGCGCCCTCTCAACTCACGCACCTTATTACGTGGGAAACGGACTTCTAAACGAAATCTCTTTGTATTGATTGAGAGACTACAATTCCTGCTCAAGTAATTGACTCTTTCCTGCTGCTTTCCCTTCGCGTATTTTCCAGTTATTCATCAGTCACACGCTAATGGCATCGTGCAGATAGGGTAAATGTGGAAACGTCCTGCTCCATTGATATTGTCTTCTTCACGTAAATTTTCAGATAGTATTTTTACTCGTGTGAATATGAAATGAACACTGAAACACTTAATTGCCGTATCGTTAAGATTTCTGGTTTTATTACTCGTATTTCTTCATCGTTGATTACTTTAAAACCAACCAGTGCATATTCTCAGTGTATCTGCAATGTTCATATTCATTAGCAACCAATAGCAACCTACATTTCTCACAAGACCTCCTCGCTATATTTAAGTTACTTAACTAGTTAATATTCCCACCCGTTTTGATGCTTTTCAGTTGAAAAAATCTTCTCCTTAATCATCATTAATTAGGTTGGGACCTGGCTGGCCGAGAGGTAAGCGCGCTTGCTTTTTGTGCTCGTGGTCACGGGTTCGATTCCCGCCAGGGTCTCTTGAACAGAGTGTTTCGGAGCCCACTTTAGCAAAAACTGTAGGTCCGGTCCTTAGAAGAACACAAGCTCACCAACAATTCAATCAAGTCAAAACTTGGTTTGGATTAGTTCTCCATTCTTCAGATATCTCGGAGTTTCTGTTATCCTTTCTTGTATGCAACCCAAACGGCATTTGTTCATTGATGGATGTATAAGATGCGTGCATGTTACTTGGTAGAAGTGGTGCCAACTTGGCCAATTTGGAATCTCATTTAGCCGCCAAAAATCATATTTTTTCTACTCTTGATTTCAACAACTTTCTATATCCAATCTAGCCATAAAAGGTACACCATTGGAAATATACCATTTTAGTAACATTTAGGGCCATATTTATGAATAACCCCCAAGAGTGGGTTGCTCCCAGGGGCATTGAAATTATATACTCCTGGGAGACACCCACCTTTTGGGAGTGATTCATAAATATGGCCCTTAGAGTTTGATCTAACCAATTTTAATAGCTTACTGTTGGCAATATTGTTTGTAAGGGAACTAATGATTTGGGAGTGGTGTCAAGCTTGTATATCCTCCCCGGGATGAAAATATTCGAATTGGACCTAGTCGTCGTTCACTCTCTGGTTAAATACGAGGTAGATACGCAAAGTTCTGTTCAAATTGGTCCAATGGTATGGATGTGTATAGATTACATACAAACATAATTTAAGCTTTATCAATGAGATTTTCATCAATGGGTTAGACAGGAAGCTATGGCCTTAGCCTGTCACACATGCAGGGGGTGACGTTACTCTTCAGAGAAGAGGGATGTAGCAGTGAGGTAGTACTATACCGTGAGTCATCTGGTGAAACTGAATGAAATCCTGGGGAATCCCAAGCTGCAACAGGCTCCAAAATTGTTAAATTAATAATAGAGAAGCATTCGTCCGAAAATAAAACCAAATTAAATATTTCTCCCTTCAGTATTTTGAGAAACGAAGATGGCGACCTGGTTCTATCCTGGTTGGAAGGCGACCATTGGGAAGACCGAGACGTCGTTGGGAGGACAATATTAGAAGAGATATTCGGGAAGTAGGTGTTCGTGATGAAAACTGGCTTGATGTTGCCCAGGATATAATCCAATGGCGAACGTTTGTTACTGTTGCGATGAACTTGCGAGTTCCAGATAGAATTAGTGTTAGTGTCAATCGTATGAAATATTTCTTATTTAAAAATAGTTATACAAATCACGTATGCGACTGACAGTTTATGACTGACATAATTTCCTTTTATTGGCAATGTTAGTGACAGGAAAATGTTGGATTCGTCTGGACATTTGGTTAAGGCACTCGGACATCTAGTTCCAGAATTGTATCTGCTATCAAAATTGACAACCGAATGATAATTCTTACAAGGACAAAGGCCATTTAGCTCCCGTGCCACTCACAAGTAAGGCGGTTACCTCTAGCTCAGTGGCTCGAAGCAAGTATTTATTTATTTAACAGTCTCCAGATACAGCCCAGTTTCGGTCATTTTACTTTGAATATATTTTAACAACAACAACATGGGGAAGAATTTTGGAAGGAACCTGTCCTGGCCGTATTCAAGGTACCATTCCAGCATTTGTTTGGTGTTACCAAGGAAACCTCAGTCAGGACGGCCCGCACCGGGACTCGGACTCGGGATCTCCCGATTACAAAGCGAGCATTCTTCCAACTGTTCTATATCGTCAGTATTACCTGGGTTCAATCCCAGCGGCCGACCATCCTGACTGAGGGTTTTTCCAGTGGTTTTCGTTAGTTACACCAGACAAAGGGCGGAATAGGGTTGCGGAGATAATGTTGGAATGACGCTCAAGGCCTAGTTTCAAGGTTCTATCTCGGCATTTGCCTGATGTGACTGAGGAAAGTCTTGTTAGCACGGACGGCCACTGGAATCGTTCCCAGGAGCTTCCGATTGCTAAACTAACCAACGCTCTACCAACTGAGATACGGCTGCTCGGCAGGACGCTGCTAGAGTTTCGCCTTGGGTTTCGGACCGTGAATTAACCCACTTTAAGTCGTTGAATACCTAAAATAAACAAATGCATTTTTATCTCGTGGTGTCTGGAAAGAATTATTTATGGCGTATTTCCTTCCTCTTGGAGTTTCGCTGCCACAGCACAGATAATCCCGCAGTGTCTCGAAGGTGGCGTCGGAGGAAGTTGTGCCGGTTTTGATCTGGATGTTTGATTTCTTTATTTTTAGTAACAAAAGCTGCAGATTGTTTCTGCTCACGTATCTGTACTATAGTGAACCTGTTAAACGGAAATCGGAAGCACGTGCCCACTGGGCTCTTGAATGGCCACTTTCATTAAAAAGATGAGCAAAACCACTGTTGCCAGATTCTGGTAATTTCTTCTTCCATTTCCGCTACTGAAGAACTTCATCTTTTTCAGTACTTTGCTGAGGTTCTACTGAAGAAAGAAAGTGTCCGGTTTTCTTGCCGCTTTCCCTCGGGGTATTCTGTCTGTTCCTTCTCACATGTGAGAGCAGTAGTAGAGTACTCACTACTCACTCCACGCAGGAGAGGCGTAGGCAGGCGGGCACCCAGGCAGTCGCGAGTAGACAGTGTAGTGAATCCGAAGTGGCAACGGACGCGTGTAACTCCCTACAAAGGAACGACTAATGATATCCATTCGTCATTACGTAATTGTGCTCAAAGACTTTGGATGGATTACGCGAGTGAGCTTCCTCCCGATCTCTCATCTGGAAGATATTCTATCTCTGACAGCAGGAAGAAGGCAGTAAGTGTACGTACGACCTTTGATCTTTTTCAATTTAAATGTCTCACGTGTGTTCGTGCAGTAATGGTGTTTATGTTTGGATCACGTGGTTCTGAGATATAGTGCACAGTGCTTAATCGAATGATATGAACATTTGTGGTGTTCATGTGAAATACAATGAATTAGTGTAAAACGACAGGTCGAGGTGTTTTTTCTTTGTTGTTGTTGTTTTTGTTTTTTACGCCAGCAGTATGTAATGTTATTTAGGATTGAAATATTTAGTTTAGGGTATACAATGGACCTCGTTTCAACTATCATCAATGGGATATTTATATTAGTAAAAAAAAAAAAAAAAAAAAAAAATGCATCAATCAACAAATATATTGAAAATCAGCATTGAAGCACATATTACCGGCTTTAAATAACATCTAAGTTTGTACAGTCGTGATCCTGTGTCAGTTGGGTTTTAGGAGTTCTGTAGTTCATTTTGGGAAATTACTTCACTTGCTGGTTATTTTATCTTTACGTGTTTGTCGAAGGATTATTTCTGTGTGCAGCGGTTTTACTTTTGTCTTAGGTATCGTCATTCATTAGTCCGTTACTCTTATCATAATAATCTCTTCATTGAGTACTTTAAGTACCTCCCCCCCGCCCCTTCAATTTCCCGGTAGTCTCGGGATAATACCTACCTTTAGACTTTATACGAGTTGTGGCCTAATTTTTAATGTTCCAATCGGAATAGATTCCAGTAATTGTGTATTAGATCAGAACTTTGAAGCGGCGACAATTAATGCTGAGATAGTTAATTTTAGGTTCTGGCGCTCGCGAAGTCTGGATACATTGAAATCCTAACCATATTCTATTTGTATGTTTCTCATCATAGCTTTTATACCAAATGCAGAATATTTGTAGATTTTTATGTAAGAGCAAATCCACCATAGCGATTGAAGTGGGGCGATTTCGTTTGGAAGCGTCGTGTAGG
>JAGDQP010015749.1:23503-41999 GCA_022664845.1 Lepisma saccharinum
CGTACGTTGCTGCATATATATATATATGAAGTTAGGAAATGCAATTTAATACTATTAATCAAAATTTGAAGACAATTATTCTGTAATGAAACTTAAAAATAGAACATTTGATAGCGTAGAGGTGTTTGTGTGTAGAGGCGAACTTTTTCTTTGACTTGGGAAATACCCCAGCCTACCAACCAACGGGTATTCTGAATTGTGACTCACTGTGTAAGTGTACAGTTAGTGTGTTGTATAGGAAGGAAACGCAGACGGATATGTTCATCACATGTATTATGTTCCGGATGTGTATGTATGAGAGCGAAAGGGAGGAGAGGGGGCGTTGCTCGAGAAATGTATGCAAATCAAGGAAAAGCTGTATAAAGTGGAGGATGGGGAGAGGGAGTCAGGTGGTTTTTCGGGGCAGTCGAGTGGAACGATGGAGATGTCCTGCAGAAGAAGTGAATGACTCAATTGTTCCCATTGTTCGGTTAACTGGAGTTGTCTCGTAGAAACTGTTATTTGGACGGATGAAGTTACGGAATTTATTCATATTGAAAGTGAGATGAGCCCATTACAATGCACTGTTTCTTCAACATTCACCAGTACTTGATTATTCCTGAGCTATCTGAAAAAATATAAATATTTATGTTTGCTGAGAACTCAATAAACTCTCAAAATGTTGGCTGTATCATCCACGATTATCTATGCTGCTCTTTTCTCCGTTATCTTCCATGTCATTACGAAGATATTCTTTCACCGCAATTTTTTCTGTTGGTTTTCCAATACTTTCATCACCTCTCATCTAGCAACCAGGTTCTCGACGCCTCAAGGAAGTTGCCATGAATAATGACGATGAGAATGAATTAAATCAAAAGTCAACATCATTTGGAAGGATCTAAGAACTCAAGAGTTGGTACACAAATTTTATGGATTTGAAAACTTCTCTTCAGCGTAAAAGATCTTTTTCTTTCTCCTTCTTCTTCATGAAGTTTCAGTATTGGAATAGGTTTTGTGTGATGGGTGGGAGGCATTTTACCTGTAATCTAGTGACGAAGACTGGCACCAGTGATAAAGGTTTCATTCTTGACCACGGTGTCAAATCTTTAATCAAATTATGTAGCTATATGGATGATGAGGGTCATACCTAAAGTTTCCTGTAATCACTATTTTGGGGGAACGACTAAGATACATTAGTTAGTTTTCAACGTAGCCGCCTTGGTTAACTGTACACCTTTTCCCGCGATGCTGGAATATATGAAAAAATCATTTCAATGCACGCTACGTCAGTGACTGTCGAATCGCGTTCCCCAGCAATGAGCAAAAGTCAGTGGGCGCCAAATTAGGTGAGTACACTGGATGAGGAAGCATGAAATGGTACAGTCTGCTGTTACTTGGCATGATCGTTGCGCAGACGAACACGTGAACAAACGTAGCGCCCGACGGGAGGATATTTTTTTTTTCATATTCAGTTTGTGTATTAATATGCGCTCTGCTGACACGGTACTGATATTTACTCTTTCAGCTATGTGCAGAATTGTTTTATGTTCAGTTCCATGCATTAATTCTATCATCTTTAGTATGGTCACAAGACTGGTCTTCCTGAACGTGGATCGATTATTCCTCTTTCATTTAAATTGATGGAAACAGTGTAAAATAACTGTAACATTTTTTCTTTTTTACAATGTAGTATTGAAAGCCAGGGTTTCACCACTCTGCAAAGCTGTGTTTTTCAGCCTTTGGGTCCGCATTCCAAATTTCACATTTAAAAATTATTTTTATTCTTTCTTTTGCGTAAATAACATCAATTGAATGTCTCACAGAACAACGTTGTAACCAACAAAAACTAAATTTTCCAGGAGACAATCGGCCATATTGTCACAGCGTTCTTCTTCCAATAAACATTTCAATAGAGAAAGACCTGTCATCTCTGAAAAAAAAAACTATGCTAAATAAAACGTTCCGTCATTACATCTCTGTTGACAAAAATGTTAGTTACAATGTTGATGTGAACGATTCAATTAAATCATACGAATGCTATAATTTGTAATTATTTATTTCGTTAATGTGTATGAATACGTGTGTCAGATACAATAATTAACTCGTAGGTCTACCTATACAATTATTGTGTGAGTATGTTTAATTTCGGCACTGTTCGCAACATACAGCAAGGGGTCTGTTCTCTGATGAATTATCAATTGCTTCTGTGATTCTTGATTCGGAATTTGAATTTTATTTCTGGCCTTTAGGCATCTCAGGCTCAGATCGGGATGGAGTGGGGAGAGGATGTTGGAAAGAAGTCGTCCAGGGCCTAGTGTATAGATACCATCCCGGCATTGGTCTGGTGTCACTGAGGAAAAAATACAGGAAAAACCTCAGTTAGGAGAGGTAGTGACTAATTCATTCAAATCGCAATAGAACCTATTAGTTAACATGTAAATAACTATTTTTTTTCTCTTTCATTGTTGCAAAAACATTTCCATGTTGATAAGCCAACGCTCTACCACTGAGCCATCGCCGCTCGGTCCGCGATTCGGAGAAGGTTGGGAACGACTGATGAAGAGATTGTAACTGGCTAATTTCTGAAGAGATCGTGCGATGCGAGTAAATTAAGTCTAGCGAATACATTTTTGTCCCATCATTCAACTTGTTTTCACAAACAAGATCTTCGTGTAAATAGTAATTGGCGCGTTCTCTCAACGAACAGTCCATTCTAGCATCTACGAAAATATCCTTTTCCTCCGATATTTCCCGTTGTCTCGAGAAGTGAATCTGCTTTTTTCCGCGTTCTTCCTGTACGGTTTCCCCAACCCACCCACCACTACCTTTGATATATTCAAGGCCTCTGAACAAAGGCAACGACAAACGAGAGACCATATACGATCAGCGATTCTCACGCGTAGGAAGAAAGTGAGGTAAGATGGAAGAGAGCGCTGGGCATTTCCTGCGGCGAGCGAGCGGGAGAGGAACCGATGGAGGAAGAAACAAAAAAAATATTAATGATCTGGTTCTTCTGTCAGTCCAGTAAAGGTTAGGAAGTCGCCGTGAGAAAATCACTGAAAGTAGTTTTTGATGGACATTTGAGTAATGTACGAAAGAAAGGCAATTTTCCGACCAACCAATGTGCTTGTAAAACGGTTTAAGTGTGCAATTAGCATAATTGTGTAAGCGTATTCCGTTTGTGTAATTTTGTTATAGCCAATTCAAACAAAGAGTTTACATTTGATCTCTCTTATTTCTAACAAACTTTTCCAACAGATTGGTCTTTAGCGTGAGACAGGAACAGATACATTTTAAGGAAGGAGAGGCGGAGTTAACTGTTCGCTTCCAACTCAATTTTTGCATAAAGTTGGCACCACTTGGTACTGTATCCGATTGGAGTTCTCTCAATATCGTTTGTTTTCCTTATTGGAAGGCCTGGGGAACTATGAAGTCATCTTACCGGTGTTGACATCTTCGTGTGCACGTTTCATTTATTTATATGGAAATTGTTTTACTCATAAGGATAAAGGATAAAATAAATTGTATGGGCGGTAACTTGTTTTACTCATCTTGTGTGTTTCAAAAGTGGGATTTTCAAGTTCTTTCAAGAGATTGTACTCCGTTACTATGCAGATCTGAAGTTCCCCCCCCCCATTATATGAATATACTATATTACTAATATGTAGCTATAAGAAATACAATATGGCCACCTCAAAATGTGTTGCCCATGTATTTTATATTACATTTTTTTATGAAATATAACCAGTCAAAATAAACGTGACGGAGAACCAGTTGAAAATAGAAGTTAAAAATTCAAGTTCTGAGAGACATAGCCTAAGGCGAAGAATACAATACCCATGTCATTAAATGGAAAGCACATGCCAAGATGACAGGGGCGATCAACACCGTTAACGACGATTACCAGCGAAGCAGGGTTCGAATCTGTACCACCTTCGGAGCCCCTATGCGTAGTCAACTGTCTATTGATGTTTGCAACGATAGTGGTTAGTTTTCGTAGTTCAATAAGTGAATTGTAATTGTCTGTACATAAGTCTTTTGTAGTGGTGTACGCGTTCTTTCTTTCTATCCTCACAGATCAGTTCCACTCTTTAAAATAAACTCGAAGAAAATCGTGTGTGGAGTTAGTTTTAATAAAACAAAGCCACGAGAAGCCAATTGTCGAAGGTGTGAAATTGGCAAGGTTGGTACTGGAAGTGCTTGATCACGACTTGGCCTGAGCTCTGGACCAGATCGTGCGTATCCAAATGACAAGAACCAGATCTTGAGAGAGACTCAACTGTAACACTTCACTTTCACTTCACTCATAGTCGAGAACAAGAGCTTTGGGTTACAGCGTGGGAGGCTGTGGAGGGAGCATTGTGTTTCTCGTGGGCGGATGCGTGCCCTCAACACAATAGCATGTTCCTTCTGTCTGTGTGTGTGTTTTTTTTTTAAGTTTCATGAGAAGGCGTGCGGAAGGGAACAGGATAAATGAGTTCAGATTCAGAAGCAATTAGATGACTCACAGAGATGATCCTTTTCTCTAAGAGAAAAAGTCGCCATTTGTTATAAGAGTTACGTCTTTTGCACCCACTAGTTCAGACTTTTCTTGATTTTATCATACAGTAGGCTCTCGCTATTCTTGATATGTTACACGTACGTGTGCAAGCTCACTTTCCATATATATATATAGTTTTCGAGGCAAGTCTGTACAATATCAATAACTGAAACTGGACTATGTAAATACGATGAAACCAAAATATGGCTTCTGTTCTTGTTGAGTGCAATTGTGGTGCAGTGAATTGTAACTAATTTTAAACTCTGTTAATATTCACAATCTTTACAACATATTTTTAAAAATAAATATTGTACAAAGAACTACATTTATAAATGATATTAATTGCAAATAGGAGGCATCTACGATTTTCGGCAAATAAATACGACACGTCCTGTAAACATTTATTCATTTTTCTCGAGATTTTCTTCTGTTATAAAAAGTAGGGGCTTTGTGAGGTAGATTACAGTTTAAATCATTTTTGTACACATTTTTATTTTATGACATTTTTGTAAGATGGAAATATCTTCGTATCCGTCAAGAATCATCGTCATAAGTTGTATAGCAAGTGCATACTGATTTCATTATATATCCTTAATTCTGATCATTGTTGTGCACAAAATTTTAATAACAAATAATTTCATGAAGTAGATATTTTCCTTCAACTTTAAAGAACAAGCGAGTCAAGTTAACTTGAAATTTGATCTTTTTCCAATAAGGCAAAGGCAGAGCTAACGGCGCATGGGAGATGTAGCGCTCCACATATTCTCGACTAAGGTGTGTTGATCAGTCCCACGCTCGACCGCCTTTACCTTCCAAAGTGTCCAGGTATACCAAGGACACTTTGGTACTCAATTTGATAGGAGGCTGAGTGTACCTCAGAGCGCCAGGTGTGGGAGCACTGCGAGAAAATCTCCAGTGTCCTGGTCGTGATTTGAACCCGGGCCACCCGATTCGTAGTCAGACACGCTACCACCCGAGCCACGGCGACTCCTATCTTTTTCCAATACGATTGTATTTCAGCTGATAATGTATGACCGGATTATGAAGTGATTTATTTAGTTTTGGAGTCGTATTTAATCCTCAGCACATTATCATTTGAATTCGCCTTATTCTCCTTCTACTTTTGACTTCAACCTCAACGCGTCTTTCAACATAAACAGAATCGTAAGCAGTTCCGTTTCGTTTCGTTTCCGATTGTAATCACCAGTACTACCCTTATCTCATCTGCTGTCTTCATTCTTTTGCATTCTCAATCATTTTTCATTCCTTTTAATAATTTGTATACGAGTTCTGAAACATCCAGAATAATGTCGTGTACCTATTCTTCTGGAAATTACCACTGTAGGTAATTGAGTCTTGTTGTTCCTGACGATTCATGATTTAGAAATACGTTCGTATTTCCAAATTGTATGATTGTTTATTTCACAATTACATTTCCGACTAAAGTGATCGTAATGTGACGATGTACTGTAATAGTGAATTTCGAGTGTTTTTCAGTATCTTCTGCTGCGCGTGAATAACGAGGTCAACCAGTTCATCAGATTTCCCCGCGTAATTTTTCTCCAATCGCTTAACAAATATTACCCTCCTTCAGGCAGTTTTCAACCAACGGAAGTTCTGAGTATGTAGAAATGTATGTGTGAGTAAGTGATGCCTCTAATTTACATTCCTTCATGTTTTAGGAATGCTCAAGGGAATGGAGCTCATAGTCAATTGATATTACATTTCTTGGATTTGTACTTCAAAGGCAACAGAAGAAGGAAATAAATAGCTTTGCTGTTTCTGCGCCAGATGCTGATGAGATTTCTTCAGCGACGAAGTTTCTCCCACTTTGTTCTGCGAAATTCAACTCAACAAATAGTTTTCTACTTTGTCTCCCAGACCTCTCATTGTGTCCCCCCCCCGCCCTCCTCTGTTAGTTCTCTTTTGAAGGTGCAGACAATTTAACGTTGCATGTTCACAGCTTCTTCCGGTAAAAATGTGTTACGTTTTACACTTTCTAAATTCCAAGATTTCATACTTCAAAATAAATTAGTGTGTAACTAATGGACTTAGATCTTTCTTTTGTATACACCAAAAAAGAAAGACAGTTGTTTTTTGTTTTAAACAAAAATATTTTTTGGGGATATTTTTAATATTACTACTTTATCGGTCTGCTCTTGGAGCCTTTTAAATAATAATTGTCCACGAATTAAAAAAAAAAAAAACAAGTTTTAAAAATCACCTTCAGAAATACACTAACTCCATGGCGTACGGAACTCGCAAGTTCATCGTCGCAGTAACAAACGTTCGCCATTGGATTCTATCATTCCTGGGCAACATCAAGCCAGAGTTCCTCTTGAACATCTCTTATAACATTGTCCTCTAAGATAGAACATAATCTTTGTTTTCTCCCCATCCGAGCTACCTGGCCTGCCCATCTTAGCCTTCGTGGTTTCGTTATTCTTATAATGTCGGGTGAATCATACAGTCTGTGGAGTTCTTCATTATGCAGTCTTCTCTATTTTCCGGTTATCTCGTCCCGTTTCCTTTCTCAAAACCGTATTTTCAAGAATACACTAAAAGTTAAAAATCATTACACATAATAATAAATACACAATGGTTAAGCGAGTTTGTTTACCTTCTTGTTAGAACGCAAAAGTAATACAATTTGATAAAACTTTAGACTTTGCGTTAACATGGCGACGAGCTCAAGAAGGTCCCTGGATTTAGTGAATTAGTTTTGCTATCCTTTTTGTTTACTTTTAAAAATCATTTTAGAGCGTGCTTTGAAGGCGATTTAATTTTCGTAACATTCTTTTTTGAGTTTTCGTTTTTCCTTTTAACCTTTTTCCTCTTAAATTCTGTTTGTTCCTCCTTTCTGTAATCAACTTGTTCCGTGCAAACCTAAACGACGTAGCAGATATACGCATGGAACTTAGGAGAATGTGCTCCGGTTTCTAAAATTATTTATACTTTTTTATAGTTGGTAAAAAAGCCTTTGTATAGCGAATGTATTACAAACTTTTGTGTGTTATCTTCAGTTACCTTTAATGTTCGTGTTTTGTTTCATTGCAGGAATTGTTTGCTCAGTTGCAATACAGCCAGGAGTCCGCCCTGCCTCCAGATGCCCTGCGAAGAGCCCTGGCAGAGTCCTTCTTCGACCAACAAAGGTTCCAGCTTGGGTTCATGGATGATGCTGCAGAATGCTTCGTAAGTCTTCGGTTCTCTCTTTGTCTCATCTGTTTTCCCTCCGATTCACTTTTGTTGTTTCTGTCGTAGTATTACAGAAAATATTGACAACGTTTAGAAGTATATCAAGAGATATGCACATTTTTCTTTCATAGTCCATCATTGTATTACCTGAGATAATGTTACCTAATTTCATGAACGAATGAATACCTCGTGGAAATAGTTACCGGTATCAAAGGAGTTGAAAGAATAAATGTTGTAGCTGTCAAAACCATTTTACGATTTTTCCCTATCAAAAGCTGATTTTCTCGGTACTTACAGATGAATAGGACTGAATTGAGATACCAGATACACTAAACCAATTGCCTTTTACATTTACATAACCCTTTGGTGCAAATTTTACATACAGTTTGAGTACAGTTTTTTTTTTTTTTTTTAGATCACTTCATTCTCTCCCTTCTCATAGGAAAATATAAAATAAAAACTGCGTTGGCTTAGGATATTCGGTTCGAGCTGAGCATACTGACAGAGCTGTAGCGTGTCTACCTCGTAATCAGGAAACCGAGCCGCCGTAGCTCAGTGGTAAACCAAAATACGATTTTTGATGTGGTTTACCGCTCAAACCTTATATATGTAATTGATAGTGCGTGATATGAGCATAGTTGAACAGTATCTCGCTCAAATACACATGCGTTATGAAAATCTTCTGAAGAAGAATAAATACAGTAGCTATGCTTTCTACATTCATGCAGTATACTAAAAGGAATTTATTTTACTTTGGTGTGTGTGTGTTTTTTTTTTATATATTTTTTTTTGTTTGTTTTGTTATTTGAAAGTGGAATTTATTTAGAGTAGACCTTTCGTTGTTTACAGTCCAATCATCTGTTTATTTTGGTTAAATTTCGAAGAGCTTTGGACAGTTGTTTGTTAATTTCTTGTAGTAGATTTGAAGTTTCAAAACAAAAACAGATTTTAAAAAAGTTGTAGAGCGTTGGCGTAGCATTCAGAAGGTCTTGGGTTCGATCCCAGCGGCCGACCATCCTGACTGAGGTTTTTAAAGGGTTTTCCCCAGGCAAATGCCGGGATGGCACCTTCAACATAGTCCCTGGCCGACGCCTTTCCGAATCTTGAGCCTTAGATGTCTAAAGGCCACAAATAAAAATTCAATTCAAATTAGTAATCAGGAAATTCTTCACCTGCCATCGACACCTGCCCCTCCCTTATCATATGAGGTGAATCTTTTAATGGTATTGAAATTAAGATTAAGGCCGTTTTATTTTTTCCTTCTTCCATTGAAAAAGAAATGGAAGTTAGGAACTAGTAGGATCAAACTGTTGGTTTTTCTGAAAGGCGGTTTTCCGAAGCACGATGTTGCGAAACGACTTTGAAAATAGACTTTCTGGTATCCGGATTTCAAAATTTCGTAGCCTCTATTTGTGAGTTGCTGTCAATCTTCATTCACTACTCGGTTCATGCAGGTAGGAGTTTGCTGCATAGGTTGTCCATTTTGCATTCACTCTTCGTTATCCACTCTCCATTTAATTAGTGTTTTGAGGGGTGAGTGGGAAACGTGTATTTTGCTAAGTGCTCCTAAGAGATGGTTGGTCACTGCACCACAAACATCAAAAGGAACTGCACCATACATGGCAGACAATGTCTATCGATGTCCATGCATATGTTATGAGTTGAGTAAAGTTTGTAATACGTTTTGACCATTTGCAATGACTGTTTATTTGTAACTGTCCAAAGAATAAGGTGTTGCTTCCCCCTCCCCGTTCTCTCTGTATGTGTAGGAATAGCAATAAATGATGTTTGTGTGAACATAGGTAGGCATCTCCCACATATACATTGGTCGTCCGTCGCCAGTCCACTTGTGGAAGTATCAGCAGTAGAGCTTTGGCGCCAGATTACTTCAAAAGTGAGGAGCGTGGTGTCTGGCTGTAAGTGTACTTTCTTCTCTTCGCTCAAAAGACCAGCCCACATTTCCTCACTAATGACTCAGAACTGTTGTCTCCATATAAAATATTAAACAGAGGACCTGGTTTCTCCCACACGATACAGAACGAATAAATAAAAGGACAGTAGAGGGAAAGTAGTGAATTGTGTCAAATCAAACCAATTTTATTATTGATTTTTTAATTAAAAAATTAATAAATCATGAGTATATATGGAGATTGTTCTACTTACAGGCTGCTTCATGGTCTAATACAGTGTTCGGCAAACCGTCGATCGCGAGCTACCGGTAGCTAGCGGAGATACTTTCGGTAGCTCGCGCAAGGTTAACTTTACTGTCTGGCCACATAGTAGAATTTATCAACTTTCATTATTGTCTTTGGTAGCTCACTAAAACTTCCATATTTGGAGAGTAGCTCCTTGGCCGGGAAGTTTGGCGACTCCTTCTGGGCAAGGTGAACCAATGGTGGGAGAAAACGGGAACACCCTGAAGAAAAAACAACCACGCACACGGCATTTGTCCACCACAAAGCCCACATGGCATGAGCTGGGATCGAATCGAGAATTCCAAGGACCAGAGGTGAGCGCTCTACCACTGAGCCGCCGCGGCCCCAGAAATTAGAATGATAATTAAAATTTCGACATTTTATAACTTGCCCTTCATCCCATCGTTGAGATCCATATTTTGAAACTGCCACCCATAATGTTCAATCATTCATGGTGAAAACAGAGATACAACGGAGTCTCAATATTACCGGGACTAATTACTACCGGAGCCGGCCCGCAGCCAATTTTTGGCTTGAGGCGTGCCTGGATCGGAGGTAATTCGGATAATCAAGAGATCAAAGGGGAAAATAACATCTATACAACATTTATATTACTTTACTACTGTAATTATAATTTATTTTCACACACAAAAATAACAGTGTTTTCATTCTCACGATAAAAAAAAAAAAAAATACAACACTGCAGTGCAGTAAAGGAGCATAACAACAAAATTATTATGTAACGCAAGAATTCGGTTCGGATAAGCCGGACATCTGGGTAAACGATATTTCACTGTATTTGTTAAATATTAGTCAATTTGGGAAGAAAATATGCAAGTATGTTTCATTTTGGTTATTTTGTATTTTCAACTGGTAAGAAAACTTACAAGATATTATTGTGTAACAGTAAGATCTGGAATGAATGCTGAGTATCTATCATATATGTGAATGTCTTTGTTTTTAATTGCAGGAAAACATTTTGCTGCGAATCCACTTCCACATCGCGAGTGGGGAAGCAGAGGACATGTGCAGCGTTCGCCACTGCATCCCCCACCAGAAGTTCGCCATGACGCTGGTAGAGCAGAGCGTCTGCGGTGTTTGTGGCGCCACTTCTGAACCTCTGCCGTTTACACAGGTAAATACTCTAACAATGTTGCTTTATGTATTATCTCACGAAGGACATTTTTTATTATTCCCAATACAGCGCTTAGCCTGTTGATACAGTAAAAATTGTAATAAGATAGAAACCGAGACAAATAGCCTAAGTAACAAACAAAATACAACGGATAAGCAAAAACAGCACGAAGGAAGCGAATGAATCAGAGAAACAATATCTACGTTTAAAATACAGAAGCTGATACTTTAAAAATAGACACAGCGAAAACTACAGTACATTCAGCTGCGCTGGAAATACTCTCATGGTTAAAATCCACAGATTCTGTTCGGTGGTGCTTCATTATAGTACAATGTTATTCTGAAGAATCTACAGCGTTTTAGTGAAGATAATCTTGGAA
Organism: Lepisma saccharinum; assembly: GCA_022664845.1. Classification (NCBI taxonomy): domain Eukaryota; kingdom Metazoa; phylum Arthropoda; class Insecta; order Zygentoma; family Lepismatidae; genus Lepisma; species Lepisma saccharinum. The sequence goes on from JAGDQP010015749.1 coordinate 34,927, forward strand.
GAGTGTAACAAAGAAACTTTACACTAAATGCGATAATAATTTGTCTAAAAAATAAGTAATAAAATAAATAAGGACATTGGATGTAATCTTTCCATTTATAATGTATACTTTGAAAAAATGTTGCTCAGGTTATATCGTTTTTCAGGAGTTTCGATTTACTATAGTTATTATTTAATTAATGTAGGTGTATGAATCGAAGTCGAGTTAGCTATTGAGAGACATATGATGCTATGATTTTCGGAATTTTTATGGTAGTTTGTGTGATAAAAGGTCCACTTCCGACACTTCGAAAAAGTACCCTAAATTAGAGGTTTCGTTTCAAAATACTTAAGGCAGTAGATTTGGCCTTAAAAAGATGTTTTGATGTAATAAAATGTAAATGTATTAAAGTTATGAAATAACACTTAAAAGAGTATTCATACATTTTGGAATGAGAACAGAAGGATGGATGCAAGAAAATTGTTTAATTTGTTATTTCAAATCTAGTTTTATTTTTTTTTTTCTAATCAAACTTCGATTTTTGTCCGTAATTTTGGCTGATTCTCTATTCAAATATACACTTTTCTGTTGTATTATTTGGTTTTTGAATGAAAACTTGAACTATCAATTTATATATATATATGAGAGCTTCGGCTCTCCTCTCCCAACCCGTCTGGTCAGCGTGGGAGCAGTAGACCAACTCCTCCCTTCGGGGAGAGGCCTCATCCACTAGTGGATTGAATATGGCTGTGATTGAATATATATTTATTATTATTTATTTTGTTGAACAAAAATTAGTGGACACAACTTGCCAAAATCGTATCTCCCTTATTTGATCCTACGGTTTGTTTACTACTTTCGTACACAGCTGATTAAACAACTGACTTTATTCTACGAATTGATTGAGATAGAACTAATATAAAAAAGAAAATGGAAGTTGAAATAACCTTTCACGTTAGCTAAGGAAGGCTCAAACAGTGAGTAAATAACAATTTGAAGTTGCCATTTTGTCTTATGTTTTTGTGGTCAAAGACTCAGATTTCTTAAAAAGGAAAGAAAGATTGTAAGATGTAACATTTTCTACCCATCCACCCGCAGAGACAGTTCAATGTGTCTGGTTATGCTGTAGATCTTTTCGGAAATGGCGTCAGGAACCAGCATTTCCCTCAGCTATACAAAACCAGGCAGCCTTTTTTTTTTTTTTTTTTTCAAGCAGTCACAGTAAGGTGTTTTCAGTCTTCCATCTTCTTCCAGGTATTGGGTATAAATACCTGTTTAAGTTGCTCCCTCGTCCAGAGGGTCAACGCTTCGTTGACCTTGAACTGGCTGGCCACTGAGGTTCAAGCAGGAGATTTTCAGTGGACTTCAGAACACACAACAGGAGGTTTCAATCCAAGCCCTTTATGGGACAATGTTTCACAAAATGGTGACAAAAGTATATACTGTGCGCTTGACGAGATAGCTGCACCACAGGGGTCGGGCAAAGCTAGCCAAATAATTTCCCCACAAACACAAACGCACGTAGTGTTTAACCAATAACTCGATATATTTTCACTGCTACCAGAAATAGGAACGCTAGAATTATTTTGCAGATTCACATTCACAGAAGTTCAAAACTTGTTTACCTTTATATTACAGAGCTTCAGTATATCCTGTGCTGGAATATTGTTATCTATGGTACCTCCACACATTCCCCCAAACTGCGTTCAGTTCTGTACTTTTAGGTTTGCCATAGTGTGGGATGAACACAATAGAGCAGAATTTTCAGTGACAGCAATGTGACGCGTGGTCGAGTGGGGGCGTTTTTCTTTCTTCTTTTTCTGGAAGAGAGCGTCAAAACAAAATAGATATTCCAAGAAATTTGACTGTTTTCTTGGAATAAGAGAATTTTAGAAGTTGTTTGAGAGTTATTAAAGAGGTACGTGGGAACTTGTGACGGTCGAAAGCTTGATAGCTACCCAATCAATTAGTTCTGGTCTGAAATCAGAAGTTCCTTTTCTTAGATTGAAGAACATTCTTTATTTGCTTATAGAGATATTATAAATTTTGAGTTTGTGAGCTGAAAGTAAGACGTTTAGGCTTTAGAAACAGTTTCTATGTTTGAATAAAAGAATGTAGCAGTTCAAGGTGTTATAGGTCAGGAGTTTTGCCTTATGAGTATGTTATTAGAGAAATGTTGTGAAGTTTGGAATTTAGGAAAGGCAAAGTTTCGGCCAGAAGTCACCATGGCTTCCATGACGGCGACTTGGAACTGCAGGCAAGCTTCGACGGTGGTGATGGTGGTGGAGCTGTACCTCTACAGCTCTTGGTGGTCAGTGAGTTCGAAGCGCGGTAACCGACTTAACAGTAAAACTTCGGAAAGACCAGACACAGGTACCAGGAATAACGAGGTATTTAGGTCGTTGAGGATTTTAGCTTTCTGTAGGTAGGATTAGCTTGGTTTTAGGAAAGCGACGCTAGCGCGACGCAGAAGGAATCGCTTAAGGTTACATGATTGTGTCTGGTGTTGGACTGGTCTCTGAATTTCCTAGTCTCAGAGTCCATCTTTTGTACTCCAACTTTCCCGTAGTTCTCGAGATTCTCGGAGAGGAACGAGATATCTCTAGGGCGGAGTTGAACTGTCTCTGTTTCTTCAATTATCCAATAATTTGGTAATTGGGTGGATACGATTCTAATCGTGAAGATTGGATACGTAGTGACGTCATAGAGACAGTCCTCAGTCAGCTGGATGTAAGTCTCAGCTCGTTCTACTTTGCCGAAGGGCTCGTTGTAGCGAAGTCTAGTAGTGACTTGCGCATGCGTACTTACTTCTGGTTCGTTACTTCCGTAGACGCAAGGAGAGGTAATTCTAGAAAACTCACACTCCGGTAACTTCCACTTGTGGTCATTGGATGGTCCTCCATCTGTAGTGGGAGATTATGGTTCTCTTCTAAAAGTATTCCTTCATTGGCCTGGTTTTGCCTTAGGCATAATGGAGTAGGAATCATCTCGTGGGAAATATAGGTTTTGGAATTTGGGATTATGTGTCTTGAATTTCAAATGTGTTTAACGAGCCTGTATCTTACTGTCAACTTCTACATCTTTGGAACATTACAATACGGGAAACATAAATTTGATTCACAACTTAGCATGGTAGGAGGTTACATTGGTTACACTCAGAACAAGAAGTTTACAGATAAAAGAATCTTGGTAACACAATACAATTTCTGTATGGTTGACACATGTAACATATGAACGTTGTACACCTATAGTTATATCTTGCTCAAAGAATCTCTGTGTTGGATACAACATGAGGAAATACAAATCACACAAAAATATAAATTTGACATTTCCTCCAGTGAGACATATACTTTCTTATTTCAAGGATTATTTTAACAATAGATACACAGAATGAAAAAAGAAACAAAAAAAAACAAACGTTGCATTTATGAAAGAAGTATAAAAAATTATCATTTCTGAGAAAGCTCAAATATATGTTCGTGGGAAAGGGTTGATTTCAATCGAAAGCAAGAGTTTTATACCGAAAGCAAAAGTGACTAAACTGTCCTTGACTATATGAATTGAAATGGTTAAATTAAGTCCAGAACAAAATTATGACTTCGATGCTGTTTTGAAGAAACGCAACAAAAAATATAAAAGAAGAGGGGTTTCTTTCTTAGATACGTGGATAGGAACAGAACGAATGAATTACAGTTCTCCTGGGGTGTTTCCAGAATCTACCTGAGGTTGGGAAGAAGAAAAAAAAAGAAAAAGAGAACTTTCGTTTTCTTTCTGGAGTTGACATTGAAATAAAAAGCAAAAATAACGTTCAATTGTAGTTTGCAAGTGAACAAGGAGAAAACAATTCAAATTGCAAAGAAAAAATGAGGGTGCAATTTGAGCTTACTACATCTCTCCCTTGCCGAAGAAAAAATTTTACAACTGAAGGGAAGTAAAATTTTTGAACTACCCTCGTATATACGAGAAAAATTTTTCGCTGCGAGCTTAAGCGTGAAAAATCTATGTTTAGTAAATCATTTCAATTTCAAAATCAATTTTCTTTTAGATTAGAACTTTCTAAACTGATTTTATATTTTGTATGAATATTCAGATTTCTTAATTGTATACCAATTGCAATAATATAAACCTAAACAAATATGATTGAAGATGATTTGTATAAGATTGCAACACTTGGTTGATAAAGAACATACAAATTATGATAATATTAAAATTACCATTACTATGGCCTAAGCAAATAATGAATGAGAGGATATATTATATAAATGTTTGATCTTCCACTCTGGTTATTTATTGTTTGTTCATTTTTAATACCCTTTTGATTTACATATCGTAATTTACTTCTTAATATGACTGGAAGCTAGAGTGGGAAATCAAATATAAAAGATTTTAGTTTCAATATTGGCTTAAAATTGAAATGGCAGTCGAGTATTTTATTAGTAATGGGTACCACGTCTTTCTCTTTATACATTAATATAAGATTTTTGTAGTTGATGAAGAATTTCGGCAGGACGCTTTACAATCATGAGTTAATTGAATAATAATATTGATTACAATAGTTGCTGGGTTCTCACTCTGGCAACAATAGATAATAAATTGAAGATATATAGCGACATGCCGTTTATTATTATTTAAAAATACCACATATATATTATGAAGTTAATTGGTTATTCATACTTATTATATTACAGTTTGAAGAGATTGCAGTTATTATCTTTAATGCTTTTATTTTGTTGAACAATTCTTATGACCATGTTTTGGTGGGATTGGAAGGTTTGCTTACATATTTTGGATGAAGCTGAAATTTCCCTACTAGAATCTAAAAAAATGAACATGAAAGGTTGATCTAATTGATTCTAGTATTGATTCGCATTTCAGCAATAAATTATTGAATAACATGTTGTACAAAAACTTATTTGATTATTAGTTGGAAATGGAAGAGGTATCAATTAAAATCTCCATCCATGTATCAGCGGTAACCAAATTACATAAGCAGGATTTTTGAACACATCTACATTGAAAGTTTTATAGTTGAACAAGAAATACCTGATATGAGCTACATAGTTAAACAATGACGTATTTTGAAGGCAAACGCATTAAAATACTGTAAACTTTCAGAAAAAAAATAGAAAAGCAAAAGAATTCTCTTTTGACATACTCAATTCAATGTATTTTCACTTCATATGAATACTGCAATTCCTTTAATATTAACATAGTGGTCCCAATTTATACGTGTTTCTAACAATTACAATCGTTTAGTGTTTTACCTGAAACTTTCTAGAATATTTATAGACTGCTCTTGAACTATTTACTTAATACCTTTTCTTATAATTTATAGCCAATATTGTACTATTCGGACCTTTTAAAGTTGCTTTGACTTTAGTCATCATATCTTTTTTCAACTTTAGAAAGTCTACCTGATCATTCGGGAGTTGATTGAATGTGGTTACACAATAATCTAGAATCAAATGTACCAAACCAAATAATTTTTAAATAGTTTGTCTAATAAGGTTAAAATTTACCACATTTTATACTTCATTTGATTTCTGTATATTTTCAAATTTATCAACTCCGAATGTTTTTAAAAGAAGCCTATTTATGACACAGACTCGATAACCTTTAAGAGTCATGTTCAAAAGTACCACCTTTATATATATCGTTAACTACTTTCACGTATTGTTTGAGGTGTAACAATGAGTTTAATGTATCGATTACATTTTCATACGATTTGTCTCCATTGTCTGTCAATTATTTCTATCTCACCCATGTAAACAAAATTATATTTCTAATATATATATATAGCGTACGGTTGCTTATAGTCCGCACCGGAAAATAGCGGAAATATATTATTAAAGATTTAGCAGGTTTTAGTAATTAATAATATTGTTGCAAGGAACAGGTTTACTGACCTGTGTATCAAAAGTATTTAACTTTAGTGGGGTCTAGTACAATAATTTGAGTCGATTAGTTTGAACGACTAATGATCTGTTGCCTTTTTCAAAATATACTGCTAATTCAGTTTTAATTTTACATACTATAGACTCACCCACACGAATCTAATTTATATGATTTGCCCTACGGAACGCGTTCTCCTTTTAAGATACTGAATTTCCTATTCAAACAAATGATTTTACTAAGCGGCGCTTTTTTTTTTCTTCTAAGATACGTTTTGCTATTTAAATTTTTAAGTTCTTTTTAAATTTGATTTAGCGAACGTATTGTGCGTCCACATTACGTTCTGCAAAACGTGATGTAATTAAACATCTTTTGGAATTTAATCTTTTAACGTTGGGTTCTTTACGTAGCCACTGCATAAGGTAACCAGTGATTAGAATATTTATTATTTTAAGAGACTGGTACGCTTCTCCACGGTTCTTGTTTACAGTGAGAGCGTTTACAATTACTATAATAGAGTTAGTCGGCTCAATCAACTGAGTACTTTACGTGTAATATTGACTTTCATTGTCAAATTTTGACCACAGTCTCGCATCCAACTATGCTTTCAAAGTTATAACAAAACACTTTAAAGACTTCTTCTGTTAAATCTAACGTAAATGTGTCTTTATATAAGGGTTCAATTTCTGAATTATTTGTCAAATTCGATGCGTCAGCGCGGTTGGAGTTTGTAATGATGGAAATATTTCACCATAAAACTAAAATTAGAGCACTTTTTGTCTGTAACAAGGGCGTCTGATTAGGTAAACTGTAAGGACAGGAACAACTTAGAAAGAACGGTTACTTCGGGACCCGCGGTCCACCAATTGGGCAACACAATGTCATGGTTTTTATTTACTTAGGGGGCTGTATTGGTTGCAAAGTATTGTTACTTTACTTTTTTCTTTTAGTGGAAATAAACGATTCGTTTCCAAATCCAGAAGTCCGTGGTTCGATGGTTAGTTTTCACTACTTTCTAAGTTACGAAAATGCTAGATAGCCAAAATCACGTCTTAATACTTTAAATATAAAAGTTTAGGTCTAGTTAACAGGTTTATTTTCTAAGAATTTAACATTTATTAGACGATAATTTAGATCCGTTTTGACCAAAATTTACGGGATTTAAGATTAAATCTTTTGTTTACAATTTGAAGGTGTATTTC
>JAGDQP010015750.1:0-26209 GCA_022664845.1 Lepisma saccharinum
TCGAGACCCTGAATGCATTGCACAAGCGATACCTGTAATTGTCAAACTAAACAAAACTGTGAATAGTTCACGCGTACTTAGTGCTAGGCAGTACATAATTGACTTTCAGGAGTTTAAGATTTCCCCTAAGGTATAAATTATCAGAGAATTTTGTTTAGTTGCTTGTGATGCCACATTGTTACTTAATAGTGTTTTGAAATTACCTTGCGAACCTTAAATCACATGGATTTAACTGCTGCATATCAAACACAAGTGGATTGGCTCACACATGATTTGCATGGGTTAGAGTGGAATACATCCAATGGATATACTGTATCCCACATTCGCCATATTATGTTCCAATTATGTGATAAGGGATCCATCTTTTAATGTAAGGGTCATGAAAAGATGGTGTTGTTGTAAAAATTATTTCAGTTGAAAAATATTGTAAATTTAGAAGACCAAGTATGTCCTGCTTTACGCACACTAAATTTCAAAGTGGACGTTTTAAAATGTACGTATCATGAACTAGTGGAAGAGTATGCACGTGCTTTGCGAAATTACATACAGTTACAATGCTGGCTGAAACTTCAAAGATTAAAAGTCGTAGACGGAATATCCACAATGAAATTGTAACTTAGAAAGATAATAATAAAAATAAAGAGAAATTTATTATATCATTGTGATTCATGAAATGCACATCGGAACGTACGGAACTGACGTTGGTAATTACACAATGACTTGCAGGGAAAAGTAATTTAGTTGATTTCGTACAGTTCAAATGTTCTAGATTTAACGCACTTCGTCCCAGGAGTCGTTCGAAAAACTGTTGTCTGCGGCGACCATGGACGTACAGAACATCAATATGTTTTGTATAGTTTACAAGGACTTGCTGCAAAATGTTGTATGCTACGTCGCCTTCTGACCATTGTAATCCATAGATGTTTGTGGACAGATACTCGTTGTCCAATTGAAGTGTTAGTGGGAAGTCTTCACAGTTAAAGACTGCTTAAAATCCAAGTATGTGCGGTATTGAGATCAGGATTGACAACGGCCAGCACCTTGACGTTAAGGTCATCGTCACCAGCTTGATCAAACTCTAAAAATTGAATGATTGCCCTCATACTGTTATTATTACACTGATGTAAACAGGAACTTACTTTCACCTTATATACATGTACTGAGACAGGGTGCCAACTACTTAACTTTGATAATAATAACGACATAAAATTTATGGTATTCAACGCCAAATTGATCAATTATACCATATTATCCGTATAAACGTTTCGGTCTTTATCTATTTGAATTAAGGAATCAAATTGTGCATAAACCACACAAGTAATGGAATTTTCAAGATTTTGGCTGAACCCCATTTTAATATTTACAGGTGAATCTTTCACGACATCCCATGTAGAATCGTCTAATGTATTAGTAGGCGACAAAATAAAAGCATACAGCGTATAGCCATTAGGATATTCTTCAGGTGAAATGGTATGCCCTGCATTTTGATGAAATATACCAGTTCCGGAAATTAAAGTATGGTAACTTGGAATAAACAAATTGTTTGCAAAATCAGGAGTCAAGGGAGTAGGTGGATAAAACTTAGAACCAACCTGCACTTGAAGTTTGTTGAGATTAAAATGTTGAAATTGGAAAGGATTTTCATTGTATTGTCCATTAAAGGCAGTATTTGAAACAAAATCAATAACAAGACCTTTAGGTACTTTTCCTAAAAATAAATTGTCCAAATTGAAACTAGATACATTTTGAGGAGTGGTATGAACACGTGTTTCTACACGTGTCAATGGAAGTTTTGCAGTATCCGGAAGCATATATTTATTTAATTGAAGAGACACATCAGCAAATAATTCCATACGACGTGCATACAATATGACTTCCTCCAAATCAACTTTGAAATCATTTTCTTGTGCTGCCATAAGACATAATACATCTTTACTACGACTCAGTTTGACTCGCATGTTAGCTTTATTGGGAAGAATACGATTAAGGGTTGTAATATGAGTGAAAACACGACCTAACATTTCAATAGATGCACTACCTGCAATCATTGCACTAGGTTCTTGAAATCCAACATTGGCATTCGTTAACGTATTAAACTGTCCTGCCATATCCTTATACCATAAACCCGCTTTCAAATGAGTATTCGTAGCATCTTCCTCGTAGTTAAGACTTGCTTCAAAATAGGAACGGTATTGATAGATTCCATTCGAAGACGAAATCATTTTATCATTCAAGTAAACATCGACTTGTGAAAACATAGCATAGAGAAAATAATTCACAGGTCCAACAATATCAGCTGCAATGGGTGGTTGACCTGCTGTAGCTACTTGAAAATTATCCCGATTTCCCTTACTACTTTACATTTTACATATGGGTAAAGGTGCGGAGGATAACACCAGGAATAATAAATTCAATATGTATCTCCAGGAATAACAAATTCAATATGTCCTTCGGCTATGAGTGTTCAAATAGACGGATAGTCGAGCACACGTGAGGTTGCTATAGCAATTTGTGTCATGGGTACAGATACCAAATCCAATTCATTGGTACAGCACTCTTTACTAGCTGTTGTAAGGAACAACATGATTATGATTAACTAAAATATATATTGATCTAGTTCTAGTACATTTAAGGCGCTTTGCACGTAGTCCAACACGTGCAGAAGCTCTTCGCTTGCGCGCACGTCGTGTACCGCTATCGGTAAGCAATTGATTTAATTTTTTTTCTGTTTTTGTCTTTAAAGTTGATCCTGCTTCGGTACGCGTGCTTTTACGGATTCTTTTACAGGTCAATTTTCTATCATATCCCCAGCAACTTGAATTCCTGTTTGTAACGCTTGTCGCCCAACGGCTTTGGCACCTTGTTTAATAAATAGCATTGCAAATCGAAAAAGACCTCGAAATATACTTCCGATTCCGTGGCCGCGCTGATAAACGGGCCCCGCAAAATACGGAATTCCGCGTCCGCGATGTACTGCTACTTTCATTGTGAGAGATGCGTAAAGTGAAGTATTACCGTCAATGTTCCGGATGCAAATGGCAAATTACGTCCTGCATGATCCTTTAGTAGGATTATAGTTGTATCGAAACTTAATTTAGATAGTGGGGAATAGTGGACGATTGTAAATGTAATAGTTTGCACTTTTCCATGATTCGTATCCGTCATGGCCACAATTCGAGGTAATGGTGCTTTTGTATCTCCTACATATTGTAACTGAATGAGATCCGTGTACACAACCACTTGCTGTGGGTATCCAATACCTAGGTATTGTTGTTTTTGTGTTGCTCCAAGTTTTAAAAAGTGAAAACTAGGTTCAAATTCTAATTGCAATGCTAACATGGGAGAGAAATGAATAGCTCGAATATTATCGGTGGTTCCAATTTGAACTGTATTGGAATAGGTGAATTAAATCCATGATGTAATTTTGTTGAGTTCATCCAGTAATTGCTGGACGGTCGCATAATATCCCGATGTAATACGATGTTTTAGTTTTAATCCGTCCATTAAATCGAACCAATAGCTATTTTCTCCATCAAGAACATTTTGACATGTGTGTGGAATATGAATTTCACTAAGTTCAGCCCTCCACAAAGGTTCATTCAATTGAATACCATGATTGAGAATATTACGATAATGTGTAGGTATATTATTTGTAAAAGTTTGTGTACTTGAATTTAGACTTAGAGTAATGTAAAATTATCATCGGTACTTTCTGAAATCATGATTTCTGTTTAAAATGAAATGTAATGCTTGACGTTCCAAATTAAAATGGCAATTTTTGTCCTCGTTCATCTTTTAAGTCTACGTGTAAAGTATCAAAATATGTTTTTTCAACTTTCATATACTGAGGCCGTTCAAACATATAGGATTTGATTTCACTGGACTGATATTCTTGCACACCTATTTTTCGAAGTAGTTTTCCAATGGCAGGCTGAGTCTTGACCACATCAAGACAAACATTAATCTTGGAAGGAATATTATTATTTAAATTGCATGAAAATGGTGCAGGAATGGTTACAATCAATGACCGTTTACGTCGACTATGCGGAAAATAAAGTATGATGTGATTCTCCACGTTGGATTATTAGCAAACTGAAGAAGATTTTGTAACATGGGTGTCATTCCAATTATATAATGTCGTTTTCGATATCGTCTGTGTTTAATATTGACTCGATCACGTATGTAGTCATGTGTATTATATGAGGAGATTAGGATCGTCACCTGCAAGTTCAGGTTCACCATCATCATCAGCAGCAGTAAGTTTTGCTTCTAATTGTTTATTCATTTGAGTTATTTTAAGTAAATCCGGAAGTATGATTCGTAACCGTTCTTTGTCATTTCCCTTTTGTTTTGCATCTTGTAGAGCTTGTTCCTTTTCTTGATTCTCAGTCGTTTGTGGAATACTTTCCAGCAATGTCCGTACGGATTCATATACCCTGGTGGAAATTTAATATTATATTGTATCCTCTTTTATCTTTCGTTTGAATAATAATTTCTTGCTCCTTCTTAATATTATAAAAACTCCAGGGAATACTAATTCCCATTAACACCACCACCCAATTTCCTGTTAAATGAACTGGTTGAACAAGCTTGGCTGTATATGAGGAAGTGGTATTATCAAATATATGTAAAGTAGTATTGGAGGGTAATGTATTGGTCGTACCCAGCTATTCATACTTGGAGGATATCCTAACCATTTAACGTAGACCCATCCTTTTCTTTGTTTTAACAATTTCTCAATAAGGTAGATTTTCTTTTTACTTCTAATAATTTTTTGAAGTTCCTGATTGTAAAAACCTTCCCTTGATGGGAACACCATTTCAATCATTTATGTTATACATAACAGGATGACTTTTAATACATTTATCAACAATAAAAAGTTCACGCGACCATTTCGGTAAGTATCCCTTTTCCGATATATGTTTATATTTACTTACAGGAAAATAGTCTCCGGATTCTAATTTACATTTGGGTTTAATTTTGGATTTGTTTTCGTATAGAGTTTGCCAGACTTAGTTTACGTTTTTATCCGAGATATCACTAGGTGCGAGCTTAAATGTTGAATGCGGACTATGATTATAACTATTTCTGAGATCGTCTAGTACGTCAATGTACCGGTAAGTATTTTCTGTCGTAAAGTGCTTGTAGATTTTTTCCTTCAATGTGCGAATAAATCGTTCTATAAGTGCTGCTTTTATTTACGAATGAACACTATAGTGATTAACCTCATACCTTTCAAATAGCCGTTTCACGTGTTAGTTATAAAATTCTGTCAAGTTGGCTACATCCGCTTGACAACGTGCTAATGGTAATTTCAACGTTTTTAAAATTTTCGTAATTGTTTCAGCTACAAGACCCGTTTAATTTTTGACGGAAGTACACGTTACATACCGTGAAAGAACATCAATTGAACATAAAATGTATCTGCACTCATCATTATACTTTCACACAATTTGCATATCTGCTAAATACATTTGTAGTATTCATTTGGACCACTCACATAATATTGTTTTCGCGGAAAGGTTTTACGTACGGGAGCATGTAATGTTATGGCATCTTGTGATGCTAACCATTCTTTAACATTTATTTTTATGTTGCACTTTTTTGTTGTAATTTTCTAATACTTCCCAGAGAAACTGGATCCGAATACGTATAGTACAATTTGGATAACGACATGTTTACATTTTAAGAAATCTAAAATGTCTGGTATTACGTTTCTTGGCTTTTGTTTTTTTTACTTTTAGCTCTTCGCTTTTTATTACTTTACGAATAGGTAATTGTTTCCTAAATAAAGATGAACCTGAACCAAACTGATAATTAATTAATTCTTTTGGAATATTAATTTCCTTCAATAATTGTTTGAATGGTTGTATGTCAATTGGATTTGGCTGTTTACGTTTTCTTACCAGTTCATTTTTAAGATAAATAATATTAGATCCAGGGAGAACAGTATTATCAATGGTTACTTCACCGGCTGGATCCCAACTGATGCGATTGGATGCGTGCACTAGATTTAATAAGACTCATGTTTTTCAACTGGGAGTTTTAGGAACATAATCTAAAATAAGTTCAAATAATGGATTTGTAGAAATACTTTTTGTTGTGATGTCTGATTTGAAGAGAGGTAGTGCAATGGGTTGATTTCTTGGTGGAATATGATCAAAGTACCTATGCAATGACTGCTGGTAGGTACATTTTCCATTTTTCCTGTGGTGTTATATCCGTATGTGTAAACACATTTTCCATTTCTTTATCTAATCGGGTTTGGTGGGATTCCTCGGATTTTACTGAAGTGTCAATTGTGCTATTGCTTATTCCGTTACTAAAATCATGTTTTGAAATTGAGACGTCACCACGTTACCGATTGAAAAGACTTCCCGCCGCTGCACTTAATATTTGTGCGAGCAATAAAGGTAAAAATTCCCCTCCTTTTTATAATAAAACTTGCGTCTACGTTTAATACAGAACTTTGCTAGAGACAATGCACGTAACGTCCTTTTATGTCGACGTAATCTTTCTTTCTGATGTCGACTCAATGGAATATTTCCATTTATGGTATTTTTGCTACTTGTGCAATTGTTCGAATAACACCTCCTGAAGCTTTTTGTAACAATCGTTTTCGTTGTTTGCTCTTAAATCTACAAAGAGCACGGAGCTCATTTTTGTAATGCTTTAAGCTCGACTTCCTAACGTCAACTGAACGTTATAGGATTATACAGGTGTTTTGCGTGTGCACAGATGTGCATGGTTTCATCGGAAAAAATGTTTGTACGTATTCGTAATGCCTCAGGAATATTTTGCGATAAATCAAATAGGAGATAACTGTGGATTTACTGTTACTTGTTCAAATATGCCTACCAGTCATTTACTATCACGTGCCATAATTTGTCTTGCTAGGTACTCAATTTGTAGTCTATCACGTGGATTCTTAAAAATTATAAGATATGTAACGGTAATGCTTGCCTATTGGAAATGAATTTTCAACAATAGAAATGACAGTTAAACTTTTATGGTGATTCTATTTCGTGAAAACGTTACTTAAATCTGCGTTTGTTTCACTCATTAAATCGTCTAAAATAATAAGTGAATTTGTTTGAATTGCAAATGTTTGCATATTGTGAATTTCTTGATAAAATCTAACATTTTCAACAGTTATTTTATGAACAACAGCTTCTTTAGCACCAAACAATTTCTAAGAATTTAGTACTAAACATATGATTTTTAAATTGTAACAACTTATTAATGAACGAAGTTTACATTGATTTCGAAAAGCCACTGACCATGATGGTCCAAGAATGTTGAAACTGCAACATCTTCAATTCAAATTAGAAGTTCCAATCTAGATTTTCGTTTTTATATTACAAAGTTCAACTCCTACTACATTTTTCTTTAATGTTGTTTCTAGCAATAGGGTAAGGTTTTGTAGTTGGTGATTATAATGTCTTCAATAATTCTTCGCTGTTTACTGGTGGTCACCTGATGGGTCTTGGTTTCAGATTTATACACAATCACAAATCCAGGTTTTCTTGGGCTATTATTAGGGGAAAAGGTAACTTTCTTTTTTTCGGGGATCAAATCATAGATATGGTCCAGAGTAATTTCGTCTTCATTTCGGTAGTTTAGGGTGGTGCCTGTAATGTTTAAAATATCCTTGACTTTACCCGTGGCAATTTCCTGTATGCGATACGCATAATTCTTTGGGCCTAAACCATTAAACAAATTCATGTACCACCCATCAGAGATTTAATTAGTTAATTCGCCAAGGTACATCCGTTTCCAGAGGTGAATTTCGTTGCTATTGTGGATATACATGATGGAATCCGTATCCACATACTGGGGTTTATCATATCCTACAATGTCCATCAGTGCATACAACCGTAGACGAATTCATGATGTAATAAATGATGCCAAACAAACATTTGAAAACGACAATGGTTTGGTTTCCCTTTCTTTGTCCTTGTACGTCACAATTAAACCTTCACCTACTGCTGTTACTGTCGAAGCTTCGTAATTTCTGTTAAGCATAATGTTTAAAAATTATGCACTATCCTCAACAATATTACTGTGAGGTAAGTCTTGCGTCGTCCCCATTTGCTATACACGGAATTCAAAAACAATTTAGCAATGTAACGCAGCCCCGGTTTTTTCAATATTGTTATACTTTATTTCAATATTTTCATGTTCTTCATAATATTTTGTGTACTGTTGCTTTTGTTGTTCTGTTTTATGCTAGCCAGAGAATCCACTGGCTTACTGCTTCATTGTGAGACAACTTGCCACATACTTATTAAATAATCCAGATTGCATTTTAAACTCAAAGAATTCATGAATTTCTTTTACTTCATAACAACGTTTCATACTTTCATAGAGTTCTGGTGTGGAAAATTTCCCCTGAATTCCCTTTCTTTTTCTGTATGGTGGTAGTCATTATTGTTGGTTTCCTCCATACATATTCTGCATAGATCTAAAAGCAATTTTGAATTACTGGAAAAAGACAATATTGAAAGTTTGAGATCGGTTGGTGGAAAAATAGTGCAGTCTACAAGTCCGTGTACATTTCTGAATATCTGAAAATTATTTTTGTACACGAGTTGCATACCTACAGGTAGCATTTTTTGAGCCATTACCCATAGATACAAGCTCGTTATGTCTAGATATTTTACTTCCTCCTTTTCACAGCGTTTATGCAAACTACGAAACCATTCTGTCCTTCCTCCTCTAATGCAAGCTTCGGAATCAATCCATTGTAAACAACACACCCCTTCCAGAAATAGAAATAGGGTCGCCAGGAACGTAGAGTACACACGCAACACATCTGACTAAACTCTAGCCCCAAACATTTTCTACACCCCAGACAAGCGATCCAGAAATGTCTTCCAGATTTAGGATTATCTGTGGAAGAGGATTACAGATCCTTGGTTGCTGCTCAAAGAGAGTAAAGCTGAACGACGGATGAAATACGGATAAGGCGACACATCCAATCTTTTAATTAGATCGTTCGTTCATCTTCTGACGTACCAGCTGGTTCGGATTAGCGATAGTCAAAGAAAGAAAACGAAAATCTTTATTTGGGAATAATTTCAAAGCTTATAATTATACGCATAACAATTCATGTGTGACTCAATCTGTAACCTTAATCACATTGAAGTACCTAATCCAGGGTGGCAAAAAGACCATGTCTTACCTTTACCTTTGTATGGCCCACACCTGTAGTCTGGAATCGCAATTCCTGATATAAAAAACGACGTACACAACGAATGGCGGTCAATACCTTACCTAAACGCCGTATCATTATCTAACGCAAATGCAAATTAATCTATTCACACATGTCACATAAGACCCTGGAGTCACTTCATATATCGTAACGCTGTATCTGCAGAATTCAATTTATTGTTCATTTTCAAAATTTTCACAACACAGCTGGTGAAAGAATCCTATACCATTGGCCTACAGAGTAATGAAATGAACCTAATCTAATTAAACATCTCTCAAAACGCTAATATAACCGAAGTAGAGAATAAATGAGTAACAATTGCTTTCAAAGTTTACATAATTATTTATAACGTACTTTAATTTAAATTAATCTCATCGTAAACGTTAATCAATTTAAATCACCCACAACACAAACAATATCACACGCTGTATATGGTTACTCAACTAACACCTTAAGTAATACTTAGTTAACTGAGAGGTTATATTGACTAAGTTCTTTGAAAAGAAACTCAAAATCTTTGGGGGAATATAAAGATTTAAAAAAATTCAAATTATTTATCTGTATTTACAAAATATTTGCTTTCGAAGTATGACATTATAACCAGAACTTGAAGTAAGAATTTCGTTAAGATTTGAACAGAATAAAGCTTGTGTTGTAGAAATCAAACAAATCCATATATTCAATCTTTTACACATCATGAAGTATTTAAGAGAAAACGAAAGTTGGTTTCGCAGATAAAAATGTTCATAATTTTTACAATAATCAATAACTCTTGCCGAAACTTTCACGATATAGTCCAGAAACATTAATATTTAACTGTGAGGTTTTGCCATATTACTTCTTACAGACATTGAGTTATTACATAAAACATACCTTGAAGAAAGAATCAAGTTCAACTTAATACAGGCGTGACGTCATGACAGCTGATTACTACGGTATACAAATCAATCTTTTAGTAAATATTGGAATATTCAATAATAATGTTACAAATATGACAATTGAACAGAATAGTGGCTGTAGTTGAAACAATATTAATTATCCTTTGGAAGTTTAAATTTACAATTAAGGTCCAGAATTATTAAGAACTGTATGTAAAATGGTCGAACAAGCATTGTCGTTGATTTGACTAATTGAGGTGGTGTATGGTAGCTGTTAACATGGCTAATTGGAAGTTTTAAATATAATTGAAAGCTGGTAGACTAATAGTTGGCAATTGATCATGAGAATCGAACGACCCGATACATAAAACGTAAGAATTCTGTTAATAGCGGCCCATACTGATTTCAGCAAATAATACCCATGTTGACAAATAATCTTTAAAACCAAAGTAATAACTTTATTGAAATGAAAATTCGAAATAAATTTAACGTGATGAAATGTCTTGTTAGCACTTGTATCGAATTTTAGTATCTTCACAACTATGAATAGAATCCACCGGAATAGAATAATGACAGTCGAAATATCTTTCAGCTTAGCTAATGTTAGCATATATATTTACCTATTTGTAGTTTTGGGCTCAAGAGATACAAACGACGGAAAAGCTCACACATCTATCCTTCGGGTCGGTGAAATTGGAACTACTACTAACAGGGAGAGGATAGCAGTTCTCCCATCAACCGGAGAAGAATGCTGATTCACACCAATCAGCAAGAAACAGGAAGCCAAGCATTGACTAGGATCCAATCAAAATTTAGGCACTAAATCCAAGTCGCTTCGTGACTAACGAAAACCTGAAAAGATACAGACAGAAAACAAAAACGGGAAATAAAACGAAATACACCCAAAGCGTGACTAAAGCCAAACAGAGAGAAAAATATAAAGAGAGCACGAAAGGAAACTGAGCATTACAAAGAAATAAAAAGGGAAAGAAATAGAAATGGAACAGCAAACTAGGCTGTTACACCATCATAAAGATTTGCGCAGTGGGTCTTAATAAAATGACGTAAGTTCATGTTTTTCTTGACTTGTTTATCCCATTCGCATTCCCGTATTTCGATGAATGTTGTGTTTTTGAGAGTGCGTGTGTATTGTGCCTTTCTCACGGTACGATCATAACGTTGTTCAAAACTTTCTCCACCATCTAATGAAGTACGTCGGAGGCTAGGATAGCATTGTGGATGCGCATGAAAAAACAACCAGTAAATTTTGCTATAGTTACCTCTCCTGTATTTTCATCTTTATAATATCCATCTATTTTGTAGGGACCTACTTTCTGTTCTCCTCCTTTATCACTATGTTTGATTTTTTTTACTTGTAGTATGTGCCGAATACTCTAGCCATTGCAAAGCACTTTTACTTTGCTTGTCTCGGTGCTGGAATCCCAAAGGCGGCAAGACGACTAGACTATTTTCTTCCTGATATAAGGTCCAATACACACGTATAGCCAAACTGCCAATAGTAGGACTACTTACAAGTAAAAATTATGTTTGGGTGAATCGAATTGCTGCCCGAGACACATGTGATAGAGTAGTACTAAGTTTACTAAATGTGCCAGTTTTAGGTGCAAAGCTCAAAGGGTTTAGGAGATACAGCCACTCGAAGTGTAACAACATCAAATGTTTTTGTTCATATTTTTGTTTCCTTGTTGGGAAGATGTTGTTACTAGCAGGTAAGCGAACTGAAACAGCACGTAAGATAACATACAACTTCAGTCTTGCACAATTTACCAGTTCAGTGCTCCTCGTTTTCGCAACATGATTCGATTCGCTATCGATAAGGCTCGATACCTGAATGAGGAGCCTGGAAGTTAGGTCGCTTATCACGATTACTATCTTGACGGAATTGTGAACGACATATGTTTAAATTACGACTCGATTGCGTTTGTCAGGCGTGCTCACTGTGAGCAGAGAATTTATGCGAGGCATGCACTCTTTTCTGAACTGCATATTGATTGTCGTAATTGGTAGCTTTTCTATGCAATACCAAAATCACTTCGGCTTTGCAAAACAAACAGCTTTATCTTGTGTTTGATCACTTAAATATGCGGGAAACACGAACATAATCTAGTTTGAAGGAAATAATTGGTTTAAGACTTCTCTCCTTTGTTTTGGACTATATATTACGACTATTACATGTACCATGTACCTCCATGTAACTTTCTAGTGGCTGTAAACCCTTTGATCTTTGAACCTAACACTTGCCTGACATATTGAGTACACTCAGTACTACCTACGCCTTAGTACTCGATTGACCCAAACCTAAGATTTACTTCTTAGAAAACACTTTATTCCCCACGTTTTTTCCTTAATAACATTTGAAAAATTCACAACTGCCTGTGTTAACAATAATACGTCATTCTTACAGTAAATAAATAGTTCATTTTGCATACTAAATGTATAGTTGGGATGGCCATGCCATTTATAGTTGATTATAGCCATGCTATTAATAGTTTTACATCATTTTCGGATTTATTTTCAATATCAAACCATTTCAGATCTGGAATGAGGCCATCATAATTTTCGCTTAGCTTTGTATTGAACATATATGAAAAGTCGCCATTCTTTAAATTTGCATCAAGACCTAATGTCTTTGGCAAATTATTAAGTTTATTATTCATTTAAAGTAGCGTATCTATATAAATAATACGTTCATTTAAGGTTGTTTGAACAATTTTCTGGCCATTTATTATACATTGTATATTTTTACATGCGCTTTTCTTCAATTAAGTTTCTTGCAGGTAGATGTCGAAACCAGATCCATTGTGTGAAAGACATACTACTTTCTGAAATTTATACCTGGCAATTAATACATGCTTTACGAAATTAAAGATCAAGTCTCTTCTATGACCATTGTTTAGATCGCCGCAATTATCATAGGGAATCTCTGCATTTCTTTCAATCCAGCATTAGTTGCAGCGATGCGATGCACAAACCAAGTTCACTTCATGCTCCCTCTCTCCCTTTTAATTAGCATCTAATAGCTGAGTTTCACAATCAAATATGATTGCAAGTTGTTTATTTAATGGCTGTACATAGCAATCATGGACAGGTAACGCGAATCTTTTTGATAGGGAACAGTATATATCTCCGCAGACATGCTTTTGTTTTCGAGGACGACGACGCATATTTAAAAGCCTGTAACAAGTTCCACATTCTTGCACATCCTGAAATAAGGATCTATTACTACTATTTGATGGAATTCTATAATTAACCAGACAATTCAACGAAGGAGACATTCTACGCCAAGCATCGCATGGAAATATACATTTTTCTTCTTCTGTAATGCCATGGTACTTTCACAGTACGAACATTTATATTCGCACTTATGATACCGTGGATTTTTTGACCCCTTTAAACAATAAGGACAGTACTTATGTACTAAAAAGCATTTTCTAATGGAGGGAATTACACTGTAATGATTATTCCGAAGGTCAATAAACAACTGCTTTGGGGCAGCTGGACCACTATAAACTTTAATAATTTCTCTTGTTTCGTTTTTTTTCATAAATTACAATTTGATAATTCGGAAGTAATTGTTCTCGGAACATATGTACTACTCTGTACATCCATTATTTTTTTCAATATCAACACCTACTTTAACACATAACTCTATCGGCCTATCAATCCACATGTTTGGTCTTCGTCTTGTATCTTGAAGATTTTGTGCTAGCGAACGATTCCCATCTGCTTTGCCTTGGGCCAAAATCAAACTTTGTGGCAAACAATAAATATCATTTGGAACTTTAATCGTACCAGCTGAAAGGAACAATCACTTTTCCACTAATTTATTTGAACGTTTATTAAGTGCTCAAGCTCCCAGGCCAAATCGGGGATCAATCCTAAGGACTTCAATTTTCAATTTTCCCATAAAATACTCCCGTTGGAATTGAGAACATTTTCTAATGTTTCTATAATAACTTCGGGAGTAAATTGATTTGTTAAACTCGAAGAAACAAAAACTGGACTGTCGGAGGTGCAATTACTGCTCTGTCGGCGTAAATCAGGCGTATGCATATTCTGGAATTCCTGATAAAATATGTCTTGTGGCAAACTCAAAAAACCCTATTAATCTCATAATCTTAAGGGTCCACAATCATTACTTGATCAGTGTTTTCCAAAATTATTTCCCTCCCATGAACGCCGAAAAGCGCAATTTTTTTCTGACTGCTGGATACAATGGTAAAGTCTTGTGACGGTTCATTTCCACTACTACACATTTTCTGTACGCTTCCACGGTTTCCAAACAGAAGGTGCAACGCCATTCTCTTTACTTATTTTTTGAGTGCCTCCTCTTCTAGATTATTTGGTGTAATATTACCAAACAACCGCTGAAGAACAGGGAGAGCATTACTTGATGAGCCTGCTTCAACAAGATTACGCTCTTGATCGTAAGCTTTAGCTTAGGTGATCGTGTCCGGTTGAAGATCTTCTTTCTATTACTATTTGAATTTAATGGCATATACAACTCCTCTGCTGAAGGCGGAGTACAGAGATTCACATTATCAAAATACTGACTTCTATTTTCTTCATTTGGTAATACTTGTCTAATGGTACGATTCAATACATCATTTCCAAAAATTAAAGACATCAGATCAGATGATATATCTGATTCATGATCTATCGGATTCATGTCTGTTTTCTTTCTAAAATAGTAAAGAAACAACAACGTGATTAAAACGGCATTCTCATAATCGTGCTCTAATGTAGTAGTTATGTAGTAGTTAGACAAAAATGTAGTTTGTTATTCCTTAAATATTTTTTAAATTTTGAAAAGGAATGTTTCTGCAAAAAGATTTTTTAAAGTCAGGTACTTATAATATTTCATTTAAACATGCAGTAGTGATATGTAAAACAAAATATTTAAATGAAAAGAATGTCTCTGTAAACAGTCAATAAACTTTAAAAGCAGTCAAGTACTAATAATATTTCATTTCCATATGCAGTAATGTTATATAAAACTGATTTCGTGCAAAATGTAATGCTATGTGTTCAAGAACAAAATTTATTATTTCAAGGTAAACTAATTGTGGTTTGTCATTGCCTTTTATAAGGTAAAGCAAGTAATACATTTTTACATGAGCAGTTAACTATCTAAAAATAAAATACTACGGTCTTCTTAATGGCAAATATTATTTGGCAGTGGTTCTTAAAATCTAAAGATTCTGTCTTTTTAAAAAGTACATCTTTTGCGCTATGCTTAGGTCATATCAACAAGGTTTATTTTTTCTTCCTTTATTTTTTACAGTTTTAGTTAAAATTGACAAAACAATATATATTTATTCTCTCCCCATTCTTTTTACAAAAAGCAAAATCTTTGACCAATATTTCTAAGATATTCATGACTGCAAATTTTCCCTAGTTATCAAAAAATAAGAAGTTTACAACTAATCTTTCTTTAATATTTATGGCACTTGTAGAGCAAAGAGGGTATACAATTTTCCGGACCATGTTAGACACTATTTTTCTTTCTAAACAAGTTCCGGTAAATTGTCTTTATTTCTCTCAACGATGATACTCATTATTAGTTTCACCTTCAAGGGAATGAGTTCCAATCTGCAAAAAATAATAAAACTATTTTAACTATACAATACTTAAATACATTTATTCAACAACATTAAAGTCAGCGTTAACATTTACTTATGTTAAATAATTTTAGTCAATAACTTTGCTTTACTTCGTTCTTAATATTTTCGCAAGCCCATTTAATGTCATCTACGTGTAATGATCCATCTTCATACTAAATTTAATATGTTTGCCAACAAATTAGTATTTTGGTGCCCATATTAGAACCAAAATGGAAACTTCCAAAACATCTTATATTTTCTGAAACTACTAGGCATAAGGTACCTTCATACCAAATTTCAGCTCTGTAGCTTAAACAATGCGAAAAATGGGTTTTAGGCTCCATCTTTGTTTGAAAATGGCGACTATTCTAAACTTTTGTTATGATTTCTTCATTTATTAGGTATAAGGTACCTACAAATAAAATTTCACGTTCCTATCTTAAAAAATATGGAAAATGGTTATTGACGCCATCTTTGTTTTAAAATGGCGACTTGTGAATTTTTAAAATATTTGCTTCATCTACTATGCGACATATAAAATTTCACGTTCCTATATTAAATAATGTGGAAAGTTGTTTTTGGCCGCCATATTTGTTTGGAAATGGCGACTTTTCAAAAATAAATTGATAATTTCTCAATCTACTCATCAAAGTACAGTATTCTACCAAGTTTTTTTAATTTTAGCTCAAATAATGCAAAAAAGGGTTTGGCGCGTCCTATGCTTTTCATTTTAGACGTGCCTAAACACATTTTAAAAAAATGTAATTCATAAAACAATATATATCTTTAACATGTTTGTAGCCCTTATCGACTAGGTTACGTATACTGTAACAAATATGTTTCATACGGTACTACACGCCTCATTCTTTTCATTTTAGTCATGCATAAACAAAATATTGTTTAGAAATAACGTACGTTTGTTTACTACATTTAATATTTGTTATTTCTTCCCTTTACGCTGTGTACTTTATCAAAATGTGTTTCAAAATGTACTGCACGTTCCATGCTTTTCATTTTAGTCATGCATAAACAAATTTCTTTTTTAAAATCTAATTCATAAAACAAAGTATCTTTTATGTTTCTAGCCGTACTCGATTAGGTTACGTAATATGTTTCATACGGTATTGCACGCCCTATGCTTTTCTTTTTACTCATACATATACAATTTTTTAATAACGTACGTTTCTTTGCCACGTTTAGTGTTTCTATTTCCTACCTTTAAGCAGTGGCTTTCTATTAGTTATTCATCTTTTTAAAAACAGAAGAAACAAAATTGATGGTGTTTTCAACCTTATAGTGTTTTCAACGCTATTCTTCTTATTATTCCCGTCCTATTTTGGGTGTGATCCACAGATCTGAAAAAAAAACAAAAAAAATATTATAATTAATTTATGGTTAAAATATATTCATACAGTTCTATTCAACATATTCTTTCACAAATAAAATAAACTAAACGAAGTGGCTCCAGGCATTCAATTAATGTCTCTGTCAAATGCTTTTCTTCTAGATGCTGCCCTCTCTACTGAAGCAAGAAGATCCTTATTAATTGGGAAAATAGCCAAACTTGAAACATACTTTTCACGTCTTTCATCGATTTCTGCTCACTCAACATTTTATTTACTAAGATCTTCTTTTACCATACCACGATTATTATATTTTCTGCGTTGTTCGCCTTCTTGGAGAGAAGATCTACTTGAACGTTACGATAACACCATTAAATCTGGTTTAGAATCCATCCTAAATTGTTTCCTTCCTGACCACACATGGCTTCACGCTTCTCTCCCTGTCAATTTTGGAGGACTAGGCATTCGTCGCGCCTTTGATTTGGCTATTCCCGCCTTTTTGGCGTCATTCTATGGTTCCCGATGCATGATAGAATCACATCTCCAAAATGATATCAGTTCTCATGGTGATTCTGAGATTGAGACTTGCTCTTCAAATTGGTCAGTATTAGTTGGATCATTCTTGCCCGACCTTGATACTAGATCAAAGCAATTTACATGGGATGAACCCATTATCAAATCACACCTCTCGTTCTTACTCCAGACTACAGAAAACTTAGAAGACAAAGCCAGAATAATTGCCGCGTCTTCCTTCGAAGCAGGTGCTTGGCTCAAAGCTCTACCTTCGCCCCCTCTCGGCCTTCACCTAAGTAATGAAAGTTTCCGAATAGCAATTGGAATTCGCCTGGGTGCAGATATTTGTGAAAGTCACAAATGTCAGGCATGTAAAACAGAAGTAAATAAAAAAGGATTATATGGACTTTCTTGTTCAAAGAGCGCAGGTAGGCATCCTCGTCACTCGAATGTTAATGTTATATTAAGAGCACTAATCTCAGCTGGCATTCCTGCACTACGAGAACCTATTGGATGTAGCAGAACAGACGGTAAAAGACCAGATGGGATGACTCTGTTACCCTGGAAGAGAGGCAAACCATTAATTTGGGACTTCACTTGCTCAGACACGTTCGCTCCTTCCAACCTGCCTTTTTCCTCAATCCAGGCGGGAAACATCGCCAGTCGAAAAGAAGCGGAAAAAAGAAGAAAATATAATAATCTTACACAGAAGTACCATTTCATACCCATTGCTATCGAATCCAGTGGTTCATGGGGGAAAGAAGGCCTCAACTTCATAAAAGAAATAGGTAAGCGTATCACACAATCATCTGTTGATGAGAGAGCAAGCACCTTTCTTATCCAAAGAATAAGCATGGCAATTCAAAGAGGTAATATAGCTTCAATCCAGGGAGCCATACCCAAAGGCAAGGAATTAGATTAGATATTCCTACTGTAATTTTGATTTATTTTACTTAACGTTTGTCACTTTCCATAATTATAAGCAGGTAACCGCTAACATGAAGCCTAACGTTGTAGCGGATGAAATGTTTCCTGAATGAGTTGGACCATACATGGGGATGGAAGAGGTAGGAGGTTTTGATGGCCTGTTAATGTGTTTGGCGGCAAATGAGAAAGCAGTTCATACAGACTTTTCTAATGATTTCGAAGACACATTTGATGATCACGGTCTTGCAGTGATTGTGATGGTGGCCTTCCGAATCATCAAGCTTAAAGCATTAAATGATCATTTTTCTAATTTAAGAAATGTGACAAAATTATTATTACTTCACAGAATACAGTTTGTTGTGAGAATCTTCAGATCAAATTTACTGCTGCTATTGCTTGAAAAATCTTAAAGTGAAAAACAGCCATCTGTTGGCCATCTAGGATACAACAACTGCTAAAAAAGCACAGCTAAATACGACTAGCACTTCAGAAGATACTTTTTCTTGTTTTCTTTCCTCTTCAGTTGTTCGGTTGCTACAATAAATGTATCTTCATTTATTCAGTAAAATTTTTCAAGATTTTCCTCAGTCCCACCAGGCAAATACAAGAATGTGCACTTTAATATTAGTTCCACACACCTCCGTCCAATATACCATACTTTTCCCTAGATTCTTGTTTAAGCCAAAGTAACAAAAAACACATAATTTCTTCCGTAAAATTTTCCAAGGTTCCCCTCAGTCCCAACAGGCAAATACCGCAGTAGTAACTACACGTTAAGCCCTGGCCGCTAGAGTGAAACAAAAAAAATGAACTTTTGATTTTTAATTTGTAATAGCGCGGAAAAGTTGCTTTTTCGTTAGATACGATAAATTAAAAATATGAAAAATATTGGAGTACGTCTTGAGGTGCCGCAAAGACGTTCAAGTTTCATAAAATTGAAGTTTTTACATTTTGAAGTTTTTTTTTTTCGTGTCTCGATTATGAAATAAATAGTTTCAAATAGGCGTTTTAATATGAATAGATAGATAAAAACAGTTTTACTATTGCATTGGCATCCAGAAGAATGAGTCATCGCCAGACAATTGTTTGGGTTAGGTTATGAAATTCAAGTTCGGCTCTTTTCTTTTGTTTATACGAACTGAAAATTTATTGTACAATTAGAAAACAAGACGCGGTACAAAAAACCAACAAGGCGTCTAGTTAACCATTAACCTATTGCCGATATTACTGGGAAGAAATAGTCGTATCAGTTGCTGATTTTGTGAGAATAAAAATTAATATGCATACTATGATAAAATTTTGTTTCGATTATCCAATATCCAGTTGCACAAGGGTACGTTAAACTTACCCAATGAAAGAATGTTGAATTATCTAACCCTTTAGTTACAGTAGGAGAGAAAAGTAAGGGGGATCTTCCATAAATTGGGTGAGATATTTTCATCTTTCAAATTAATTAACATAATTTTTGGGTTTGTTTTAAAATTGTGGGGAATGTATTTGTGTCAATGTCATTAAAATCCATGTAATTATTCGAATTGTGCTACTCTATATAAAAGTGATTGACAAAGAGAGGTTTTTATGATGAATTTATTATTGTAGAGATTTATATACAGAAAAAGGATTTTTTTCTAGTTCAAAGGGATTTTTGCCTCACACAGCCTCGCAACACTGTGTCAGTAGTTGTGCCTAGTTCACTTGAGTTGACGTCTCCGCTCCGTCTATTGTGTAACCGATGAACGTAATATTTTGTTTGTTTATGTGCTACCTTATTGTTGTGAGTAAAAATGGTTCAGTCTAAATTAGTGAAGACAAGACAAATGTCTGAATGTCCTATTTTTGGAGAACTTAGTGATTTGCGTGAAGTTGAACTGCCTATTTATGAAAATGTAATGAAGTGCTACTGTTATATTAGACATAACCTCAAAATAGCTTCAGAGAAGGATCCTAGTGTAAGTGAAATATGTGAAATTTTAGTTCCCAAAATAGAACAAGTATGGTCAAGAGCTTCTATTCCCGTTGTTTCTAGCCAAATAATTTTACAAATAATAAAAGCTTATCATGCTAAATATAGGAATTTATTAAGGTCTAAAAGCGGAAAAGGGTCACATAAGTTTGACTGCAACCTCGCAAAATTTAGAAAAGAATCTGAACGTTTATTTGATATTGCTGCCTGTAAGTGTGTGAACTTCAATACTTGTACTTGTATAAAAGGAAAAAAAGTACCACTTATGGAACAAGAGTTTCTAAAAGATCAACGCTTTAACAGGAAAATATTTATAGCTAATATTGATATAGCTACCACAAGCGTTTTGAGGACGAAAGAAGCAAAGTAAAATCGTACCGGGCCAAAGTAAAAAGTTACTAAACTGGCCCCTATAAAATAAAGTTTACTAATTTTTTGATAAATTAACATTTTAAAATTTCAAAACATCACGACTCTATTTTAAGTAAAGGAAAAAATAAACAAGTATTAACAAAACGTTGTATAATCAAACAATTTACGTTACTGTGTAAATTGTCATCATTCTATAAAGTGCAAAATCAGTTCCTTTAAAGTTACAAGATTTGAGGACACCACAAACTATTGTGAACAAAAAACGAAATATGAAAAAGTATTTTTCTTAAAAACAGTGTGAGTAAATTAAAGTTCCAAAAAATTGAAAACATTCTGTTTTCTTAATTTCTTCTTGTGCAATCATTTTAAAAAGAGCGGGTCGTGCTTTTCTTTCTATTTTCATAACCAAATATGCACCTTATCTTATTAAAACTGCCTCCTTATTTCGCACAGAAAAACACACACTTTCCCAGGATAATTCACTTGCAAGTGTTCAGTAATAAAACAAAGCGAATACTGATCACAAATGCATCCATCAACACCAACTCTCTAAAACCTATTTTCCCTACCTTTTCTTCTTTTTCTTTCTTTTTTCATCAACGAAATTAACTTTGGGGCGCAGGGACTCAGGCCGTGTGTTGTCTGAGCAAAGGGTCATGCAAGAACAAGGAGTTTCCCAATTAATTTTTTCGTGCCTTGTGGGTATCCGGAGTACATTTCTCGCTATCAAAAACAATTGTCAAACAAGGCGGTCCCACTATTATTTTTTCCTGTGTTTTCTCCAAATTTTCATCAACGAAGAAGGGAAAATAGGCCTTGCGGCTATTCGGAGCACATTTTGTCAGGCACTGCTAGGGTTTGGGACAGGTGACACTTTGATTCATTGGGGGAGGAATTACTGAGTACAAAAAGTAAACGACAGCAATGGTTTAATTCATTGGAAGCGTGTTTCAATTTATTTATGAAGAAATTACGGAGTACGATAATGTGTTGGTATTGTAAACTTGTGTCTTTAATGGAAGAACCTAAGTATTCTATGGAGGTATCATTAGAGAAAATAAATTGGAAGTACGGATTTTGGTATTATTTGTGAGGAGGAATCTAAGTATTTTATGGAGGTATCATTAGAGCAAGTAGATTGGGAGTACAGATTTCGGTAGTTTGTGTATCGAGGTATTTAGTTAGTATTTACGGAGGAATCTATTATTATGGAGGAATTCTAGTAAACATCCTGAGAAAATTTGATGGCTAGTGTGTAGAACTTCATATAAATGTATCCGTAAGAGGCTGCGGTATTTTTATAAGTGATTATTTTGGTAATTTATTTCGCTCTCAAGCGAGTATATAAGAATGTGTAAAGCTAAGAATTAATTGCTTATGCACCACCGTTTTAGAGGTACCGTGCGAAATTGATAGCTACTCGATTGAAACTGCTCTTTTGATTAATTAGATTACGCTTGAATGAGCTAATATCGACATCTATGCAAAGGTTAGATTATGGTTAGCGACGACCAGGTCTATTGAATGCCGAATTACGATGCAGACTGATTGACGATCAGGAGTACTAGATTTTTAACTCATTAATCTCATATTTTCTATTTTATTTCTTTAAAAAACATACAGAATTTCTTCTCAAAAGACCAATCATCGATCGTATAAGTGACTCTTCTATGATTAGTAAATGTCAGAGTCGATGTTTATCCGTCTTAGCGAAATTCGAGATTGAATGGAAGAATTATTTAGTAAGGGCGGGCAGTTGTTAGGCTCCTAATCGACTCGAGTATATCCAGAAGGTACATTGATTAGGTACGCACTTAACCAAGATAATTAAATTAATTATTTTTAGTACAGAGCCGCCACTACACAGGCTACGGGCAACAATCCGGTCACGGAATCAAACTCGGATCACCAGCGGCGGAAATCCACAATTCATTCTATCATCAACTCCGTTCAGTCTATCCGGCTCAGCACAATGGCGCAAATTGATAAACATCAATAATGTAAAAAAACTTATGGTACGCATAGAAAAAATCTGGAATGGAAAAATACTTCCATTAAGGAGGTTAGCTAAGGTTTGTAGGACAGGAAAACAATATCAAGTTACTGTGGAACCCGTAAAGTAGGTCGGGCCTAAAAGTGGTTCATTAGATCTCCAAAAGGAGGTTAGCGACAGCTTGTAAAACAAACTTATGTTACGTGCATAGAGAAAGATCTAAAATAGAAAAATACTTCCTTTATGCTTTCAAAGGATTCTAGCAAAGGTTTGTAGGACAATAAAAGA
Organism: Lepisma saccharinum; assembly: GCA_022664845.1. Classification (NCBI taxonomy): domain Eukaryota; kingdom Metazoa; phylum Arthropoda; class Insecta; order Zygentoma; family Lepismatidae; genus Lepisma; species Lepisma saccharinum. Next base: position 23,116 of record JAGDQP010015750.1, read on the forward strand.
ATATCAGGTTACTAGGTCATACCATCAAACCCGTAAAGTAGGTCGGGCCTGAAAGAACTCTATGGCTTATGGAACTCGCAAGTTCATCGCCGCAGTAACAAACGTTCGCCATTGGATTCTATCCTGGGCAGTATCAAGTCAGTTTTCATCACGAACACCTACTTCTCGAAGATCTCTTCTAATATTGTCCTCCCAACGACGTCTCGGTCTTCCCAATGGCCTCTTTCCATCGGGCCTTCCAACCAGGATAGAATATAATCTTCGTTTTTCCCCCATCCGAGCTACATGCCCTGCCCACTTTAGTCGTCTCGATTTCATTATTTTTACATCTGGAATGTTCGAATATTATCAACGTTTCGGGTTTTTGAAAGTTTTAGTACTATCAAAATTTCGTAATAATAATAGTAATAACTAGTATATAGTAATATATATATATATATAGTAATAGTACTTAGAATCTATAGTAATATATAGTAATAATATACACTGGTATTTATCTCGTGTTTAGTGCTTCGAAAAAAGAAAAGGTATACACAATTTTAGTTGAAAAATAGCAGTAACTTAAAAGAATGATGGAAAACGTGATATTTGCAGAATATTCTGGTGTTTGACTAAAATAATTAAATGTTGATTTTATAAAAAAGATCTTTTCTAAACATGCTCTGGACATTCTAATTGAATGAAAAAAAAGCTAGGAAAATTCTCAGGTCGGATAACTGGCAACAGGTTTCGAACCAAGAACCATTCGAAAGCAAAGCTTACGGCCTTGCAAGAAGCCGAGGCTGTTTCGTATAATGAAACTTAAGTAATAAGACATATAATTATTATATTCATAAAGCAATGAAGACAAGTTGAGCGGGGTGGATGTGGTGGAATTTCTACAATAAGCAAGGCTGAGATAATTAGATTAAAAATATTTTCAATATAAAATACTATTAATACCACATCTACCATGAAAGGGTGATATTTACCTCCCAAAAAATGTAAGAATCTCCGTAACGTAATTGTAGGGATTGTCTTTACGTAATTGTAAGTATTGCATTTACGTAATTGTTAGGATTGTATTTACGTAATTGTAAGGATTGTATTTACGTGTTTTTAACTATTGTATTTTGTTTGTAATTTGACGTTTGTAACTTGAAAAGCAGAAAATTCTATGATTTGTTCCATGCTATAATTAGCGAAATTACCCCATGTAATTCTGTTCTTGATTTTTACATATTGTATCAAATATGTTTTTCTATGTATACGCCTTTAACTTATGTTCCAAACTGTCAATTTTTCCACACATATCACATACATTATTCTCTCCTATGCATTTTTTGAACCAATTAACTTTTGTTGTCAAGATACAGTATGATGTATGACTTGGAATCCTAAATAGTGCTGCTATGGAAAGTTTCGGATTTCTGTCAAGTTTATCCATATTGCCGGCCAGTCTTGATTCGGATTGTGGTACATAATTATGTTGCTTGTCCCATAAATTACTGTATAGCTGTTTCCTGGCCATTGATATATTGATGTCTTTGACTTGAGGGCGTACGCTATTTAAATGAAATGTTTGTTGGGATATGGTTAAAGCCTGCTCCAAGTTTGCATGTTCAAAGGTAGTTCCAGCTCTATTCTTCGTAAGATTTCTTCCATAAATTGCGCAACAGTATTTTTGGATATTGGCAGATTAACTGCAATAATAACTCTCTATGTACCTAATGTTTTTCTAATTTTAGATCTCCATTTTCTTTTGTCAGTTGGCAAGTACTCCTGTGTGTGCGTAATATATGGTTTAACCAGATGAATCTTGCAGTATATTTTGCTAGTGTTGCATACGTTTTCTGCGTCAGTGGTAAGATTTGTAGCAAGTGCGTGCACTAACTTAGTATGTACAGATTTACGAACTTGGTTCTGGCTTAAAGCGTAGAAAAACAACCTTTGTACATGATGCGTTCTACTAGCAATTTCTTCGTTAAATTTTCTAATTGAGAGCCACCACTTTTGGTATGGTATTTCTCCACCATAGTCCAAGGAATTTTAAAGATTCCGACACCTCCCATATTTGTTGTATTCGCTTTGTTTCTTATTGTCCGTTATCAACATTCGGATTTTGTCCTTGTTGGTAATAATGCTGGTCGCCTAACTGAAAGTACTATAGGATTTTGGTAATTTCTGTTGTGGATTGTACAATCCACAACGCGTCATCCTCATAAACTATGGTTTCCAGATTAGCCTTTTGAAGTTGAATGCCCTGGATCTGCTTTATTATTTCTATGGTGTGAGCGCTATGTTGAATAGGTATGGGGAGAGCGAACAACGCTGAGCCTCTGTCCATGCGGAATTCCGTTAAAAGGTAAGTCTTTACCTGTAACCTAATAGTTCTGACTGTGTACAGGTTGTTCAATAATGTGATTATGGCTGGCGGAAATTTCATTTTCTTGAGGATGGTAAATAAATACTGCAGATGAACCGAGTGAAAGGTTTTTTGAAAGTCTGTGGAGAAAGATATGAATTTTGGAGTGTTTCTGATTATACACCTGGATGGCATCCCTAAGATTTGCCAGTAATACCTGGATTGGTTGTGCGTTGGCTACTCCTCTTTGGCTTTCGTTCGTAATTAGTTGTATTGATGGTTGGATTCTTCGCATTATGTCCTTTGTCTTCAGTTTATAGTCGGTGTTTAACAATGACATTAGGTGGAGATTGTGAGGACCCTTTCTTGGGGATCAGAATTCATACAGCCTGTGCGAAATCTAGATTTATGGCTTTGGTTTTAAGAAATTGGTTAAATAGCTGAGTCAGAGGCGTAACTGACGGGTCCACAGGGCCTGCAGTGCGAGGGGCTCCGCAAAGAAAATGTAATGAACAATACGTTGCAAAATTCGGCTGGATTCGGTTTATCCATTCCCAGAATTATTGGAAAAGAAATTTTATTAAGGAACAATAATTTTGTTGCCGACTGTACAAATAATTAAAAATGTTGTGTTCTTTACGGTACAGAAACTTAGCAGAAAGAATACGTAGCCTTATTAAATTCAGTTCAGATAATTTATAGCTTGTATTCTTGCGTCCCATTAAGTAAACATGTCAGTCAACGCGCCAG